>JACEGR010003893.1:0-96395 GCA_014170235.1 Listronotus bonariensis | reverse complement strand
TCCAAATCGGACGGTGTTTGACAGATGCAACCTTGCAGTACAAGGAAATTTCAAGTAGTAAGGACTATGGAAACTACCAGTAATCTAAAAGAAAATTCGGTATAAAGGGGAATTACGAAAATTTTACAAAGATATTTATATTATAGAACAATGCAATGCAGCACCATGCGTCATTAGAGTTACCAGGTATTAAAATGAAAATTTACTACCACCTATATTTGACGTAGTCATTAATATCAAGTTAAAGCGTGTAGGTTAAAGCTAATAACGCTAACTACAGGGCGCACCTTCTTAAATAATAAAGTAGCATTAAACACAAAAAATAAATATTCATATTTAATAAATCTGGCCTTTCACCACGACAAAGCGGTCGAAATAATTCCCTTACCAGCTAGTTAAAATCTCAAATCCAAGGTCTCCACTTTCTTTAAATAAAAAAGATGATTGAGGGTTATGTTCGGCAGTTGACCGGCTCATCAAGCACAAAAAGGCTGAAGACAAAGGCGTATATTTCGGATCATTCAATTCAGACCTTCTTTATTATGTTATTAAGGCAAAACACCCCGCAGACACGAATTTAAAAGCAGAGTTGTATTAGATAATGTTGTTTAGTGGGCAATATTATTTATATAGATGTGAATTTATATTACATATGTTCTGCTTGTTAGAGGTAATTTAAATGCTTTCATTTCTAAAGGTTACGTCCAAGATATGAGTTCTTAAAGAGTCAGAAGTCAAATTTCAACCCAATGCCTTTTAGTTTAAAGTTTACGATAATGAAAGTAATTGGTATTATCCAAAATTGTTTACAAATCTAAAATACTAATTTAATTTAAAAAAACCTAAAGCATTAATTTTATTAATCATAATTTCATCTAGTTCGATTACAAGTCCAAAAACGCATCGAACAGAATGAAAGTAAGCATCAGCGTAAATTGTTTATTAAGTATATGGGATAATAATTTGAGAGTTACTCTAAAAAATTATTCTATTTTCCGTTAAACACTAAAAAAAACGGGACACGTATTTTTTGTAAATCTTACCGTTCGGCATATACCTATAGTACCAATCAAAAGAAAAAAACAACAAGGTGCTTCATGACCCCTCTTTCCATTTGAAAGATTAACTTGCTAGTGTTCCCTTGGCACTAGGCCACGTGACCGAAATTTATTTTTATGCCAAAAGTAGTTTGAGTGGGAACCTTTTACTCGATCTCTACATCTTGTCTCGGCCGAAGGAAATTTTGACACCAAGCAGGTAGTGACTAAAATTTAATGGCAATTTTCGACACCTGACCTAAAAGTCCGTTTTTATCATACAGGTATATTCGACACCAAGTAAATACTCTTTTGGATATATGCAACATTTTATTTAAGATTTAAAATACAATATTTTATTTGTTTGGGACCCTAAAGTTGGGAATAGAATTCTTAAGTGGATTTATAAAGTGTGTCTTGGGTTTAATTAAGGAATTTAAAAAAGGATTTGCTTACGAGAACTAACCATTCGTTATTCTCTAAAACTGTTTTAATTACCCTGTCGGACGCCGTGCCTACCTGCTTTACAGCGCGTTGTCGAAATTTCTTCTAATATAATTTTCCTTTGATTACCCCAGGTACAAACACAATTTGGTGTCGACAGTTCGCCCGCCGCTTGTCCTATTTAAAAGATAAAGGCGAAGGAGGATTTTTAATATTCTCAAAATATACAGAGTGGTCATTTAAAATTAAAATTGAGCTTATTTTGGACACTCCAGGTCATTTAAGGAACGCTCGGACAATTTTTGAGTTTAGGTGGAAATAGTATTTTGTCACTTTCACCCCTGAACTGTAATCTTATAGTAGGTGTGAGAGTTACCCCCAAAATCCTAAATGAAAAGAGGAGTCGATAATGCTTTATTTTCAAGGTTTCTCGACCCCGATTACAACTGTCAAATTTGTAGTCTCTGTTATTATTTCCGTTGATGAGAGCTTGTTAAACTTTTTATTTTTATTTCTTTAATGTACAACATTAAATTACCTGTAAGAGCAAGCTACTTTAAACTAAGAAAATATGATAAGGGTTAAACGGTCGTTAAAATAAGATATGAATTAATTTTTCTGGAAAAGGGGAGACTAAGCCTTAAATTTTAGAAGTATCCATATCCTAGTCAGAAAGAATAATTTATAAAGATTGTTTAACCCTTATTATATTACTTTAGTTTGCATTGCAAAAAAATAATAATCAAAATTTTGCCAAGCTGTTATATCAACGGAAATAATAACAGAGACTTCAAATTGATAGTTGTAATCAGGGTCGAGAGACCTTTAAAATATAACAGTCGACCCCTCCTTCCGTTTAAGATTTTTTGGGGTAACTGTCGCACCTGCTAGAAGGTTGCAGTTGAGGGAGAAAAAGTGACGAAAAATATTTCTTTCTAAAATCAAAAATTGACTTGTACAAGCGTTTTTACTTAAATGACCTAAAGTGCCCAAAATTAGATATGTTTCGTTTTTAAATGGCCACCCTAGATATATTTGATTGCTAACCATTTTATTTGATTTGCTTTTAAAAAACCAATAAATAAGGTGTATTTTTAATTTATTTACGTTATATTATAATACAATTTGAAAAATTACTCCAACAAATAATTAATATTTTAAACACAAATATACCTGTGATAATGTTGGCGCATGTACTAATTGTATATTTAAATACCTAATATCTGCCAAAAGTGGCCACACTGTTTGTGCGTCCCCAATAGTCGAGATTTCTGGATTAGTTATGCCTTAATAGACACTCTGACAATACAGGTCAAATGTACCTTGACTGAATCCCCTTGGCTTAACTGATTGACCTTCTCATTACCCTAGTTTCTAATAGATGATGCATTTAGGTCAATTGATATTTCAACAAATTAATACATATACTTTTTAACTAAAAATATTTTTAAAGCATATACTAATTTAGGGTTAAAATCATCTTCTTTTTATAAATATATGAGTTAAAATGCTACATCTACAGCTATCAAAAGTTTCGTAAACAACGTATAATTTTGAACTGTGCTTCGCACCAAAGCCCACGAAAATTAGCAAACCCCTGTAAGTAATTTCAGGGCCTATTTTTATATTTTCCGTAATTTTAAAAGGTGATTCCTTGCATTATTCTAATCAGAAACGTTCATTAAAACATATGTCCCAAAATCAGCCGATTCGGAGAAAAAATTGCTAAACTTATTATTTTTTAGTCATAAAATCAATTAATTTTGCACCTTAATTACTATTCAAAATCATATGCCTAATAGCATAGAAGCCAAATATTATTTTGTTTCTAAATGTTTCAATTTTCCTAAAATGTTTAATAAACTTTTTATTCTGAAGGAAAGCCAAATATTATTTTTTTAAACTTAATTTCCCAGAAAACAAATAAACTATTAAACAAATTTATTAGCCACTTTTTGGTGGAGCAACTTTTATGTTGGTCAATAAAAAGTTGCTAGTGCACGGGGCTAGCCTAACTTTAATTTAAATTATGGGGCCTAAATTAAAACAAGTAATCTTTGTTGCCATCTATTTTTGCTAGTCCGATCCATGTCCAAATAGTAGTCTCATCATACTTCCAGACCGAAAACACAATAATTACAGCTGGGTTTATGGCCATTCATCGAAGTAATCATGTAAAACAGTTCTAGGCAAGAAGACGTAACGTCTTTATAATCGAACCGTGGCAGAGAGGTGAAGAAAAAGTCAAACCTCCTCCCAGTATTGGTCGGTAAAGCCGCTCACAACACGTCTCAGTTTTCATCATGACCGGAGTTGATTACTTCACTCTTGACGCTGTATGGGGCTTTTGGTTGAACAGTTTGCACGATAAGCGCATAAATATTTTATTTTATTTGGTTTTTGCCTTTATTAATATTCCGGCAACTTTGTTTTATAAATTTGAACATGAAATATTAAAATTTCAGAGTAAATACAGGGTGGTAATATACACTCCTTAACAAAAAAAAAACTGGCAAGAAAATTGTTTAAATTCAATCCTAAATTATTTCAGAGTTTTTTGTGAGATTTTGATTAACTTTTAAGCACGTTGTAGCTCATTTCATTAAGATTACTATCTAATACCAGGATTGTAGAAAAAAATTAAGAGATTTGGTTTAGGGATTCACGATGTTCATCGATGGTATAAAAACTCTGATGTTAGGTTGATCGATGGTCGATTTTTGCCATCGATGGTCGGGTATTAAAAACATGGATGTTTTCTTCTAACATCGGCATTTTTGCAAACAAATCCAAAGCTTTAATTTAAAAGATTTAGTAAATATTTGCTATTTTTCTAACTATATTAATTATTTAAAATTGGGTATACGAATATAAATTTTAGCGATTCAGGTATTTCTAAAAGCAAATATACATATAACATTTATAAAACTTAACTGTAGAAAAAGTACGTAACATGATATTTGTCAAGTAAGGGCAAAAGTTAAAAGGTTGTACAAAACAAAAAAGGCGTTAGTAATTTTGTGGTAGTGCCCGACGTTTGAAAAATAACGTGTCGCTGCTATTTGTCTATGGTAAAAACTTAGTAAAGCCATTTAAGTTTTATTTTGGTTAGTTCTGGTTAGTTCTGGTTAGGCTCTATTTAATTTGTTTTATTTTGCCGCCGACGTCGCGTCGGCGTCGGTAAGGGGTTAGGAAAAAATTAGTTTGAGGACCAGATTGTGCGTACCAAAAAAAAATATTTAGTTTAAAAGTTTCTGGTTTTACTTTTCTTCCAGTTTTTATTATTGATGTTTATAAAACATCGATGTTACTTGTTCGATGTCTCATTGCCATTGATAGTCGGCTTTCGATGTCGTCGATGTTCATCATCGATGTCGCATCCCTTATTTGGTGCTATACTGACAAGAAACAACTGTTGCGTTGTAACCTAAGTTTTTGAACACCCTGTGGAGTAATTTAAGGTTTCAATTTTTTAGCAGTGTATTCGATTTTAAAGTACATGAACCTAACCATTTAAAATATATTGTTGTTACTTAGCATTTAAATTTTAAATGGACTATACAAAATACTTTGTATTTACGGATCGATCTACATATACTGTACACTGTACAACGATTTAGTCTCCATTAAATCTATTGATGGTGAGCGACGTTGCCGAATCAAAACTTACTTACTTAAAAATATGTCATAACATTTGTGATAAGTAACGGCTCAACGGGTACAGCCTTGCATAGAAAATTTGAACTACTTAGGTAAAACCTTGTGTACTTTTATGGCGAGCATAATATCATATTTTCTGTTAATATCGTTTCACGACATCTACCTTAAGTTTTACTAAAAAAAAGTTTTTACAATTTTTGTGAAGTGTTCAAAAATAGATTAAATAATAACTTATCCATCCATGCAGTTTTATCGGTATAATAGAGTTATAAGAGTATAATTTTCGTTCCCCATTCTCCTTCAGGTAACTTTTTAGTCAGGGTTATTAACATATTTTGTAAGCTCTTAATGTTATGAAACGTGCGTAGCTGTTGGGCTTGCTACGATTACCTTTCAAGTTGAATTACTTTTTTCCTTTGCTGGAGCCACGTAGCCTTAACTGATATTGACGATAAATAATGAAGACATTTACCATTACATTATATTGAGTAGATTTACATCGAGATATTAAAATTGCTTTTATGTAAAGCAGCCAAAATTCAAACGCGTCAAATTTAAATAAATATATTTTTTAACATATCAAAAAATAACCTTTTTAATATCTCTAAACTGTAAAGTTTATTAAATGTGTACTACTTGCCTTCCACACGTACCACACATAACCGCACCACGGCCGCAGCGAGCTTGATTTCACAATCATAGAGAAAAGTGGGGCAGATTATTTCAGAAGCACTTTTCATGCTCTCAAAAATATAAAAGCATATTTGTCAAGCGCAGTTTATTGTTTTATGTATGTATATTTCTTTGTTTAAATAAAAATTATTTTCCTACTTTTCTCTGTTTCTTTTTAATTAAATTTTGACTGTAGAAGGTATAGGTAAAACTGTATTACCTTATTTGTAAAGGTGTATTTTATAATCAAATCGTAGTATAACAAACTTATATTACTGCACTTTAATAAATACAAAACTGTTTGCACCTCATTCCCCTACATGTCACCAGCAAGGCGCATGGCTGCGGGCTTGTTGCGGTTATGTGTGGCCAGATCTTTTATGAAATATACTAGCATTTCCAATAATAGGGGAAGTAAAAAGTTGTTCTTATCTGCTGTAAAATTTTTCATTATGGAGATAAGAGGTTTCTATATTAGGGTAACGAAGTTTTAAAGTAAAAGGTTGCAAAGTGTTTCGTAAAATTTAAAAAAAATTAATATCTGACATCTGATTTTGTACTTAGAGGTTCATCAGTGGCGTTGCATGCCTTGGAGGGGCTTCGTATCACAATCTGTTAAGGGTCTCAAAAAAAAAAATTTAAAGACCGCAAAGAAAGGTCCCCACTTCCCCGTCCTTGCAGGAGTCCCAAAAGAAACATGTGAAGGCAAAAAAAAGGTCCCCACTTTCCAAAAATTTTTTTTTTTCTAATTTTTGCTTACACACATTTAGGGGCCCCGTATCATTAATACGGTGGTAGCTAAAAAGCGCTAAACCTAGGCTGCATTCTCTTTTAAATTATGGGAATAAACGCAGTCACATTTTCGATTAGATTATTACGTTTCGACGTTCCTCTTCTTTTTCTCTTTGAAATAAACATTTTACATTGATCTTGAATTTGATTCGGTGTTTTTTGTTATTAAATCTTTTTCACTGTACCGTTTTAAGTCATAACTAAACAGAATAAAACTTAATTTAAAATAACTTCTTTTATGTGTGTTTATTCGTCCATTAAGTTACATTTTATCACAATAAATCCTTAAAAAGCGTAGCAGATTTCACAATAAAAATATAGATATCACATCTATTTTTACTGACTTCTGAGATATTTAGAGCAGATTGACTTATGTTGAATAAAAGTTTTTCTAATCACAAGCAAAAAAATGGTGTGTATTTTTATTAAAATTTTAATAGGACTAGCTGACCCGTACCCACTTCGTTGGGCGTTAATTATATTTTTCTCCAAATCTTAATCTTAATAAAATATAGCCCGTACCACTCTTAAATAGTGTAGCTTTAGGATTGTCGAAGAATTTTTATGATCGGTTCAGTATTTTTGAAGATTAGCCCCTACAAACAAAGTTACAAACTTAATTTTTTTATTATATAAGTAAAGATTATCTTTTTAAAAACTGGTTAGAATATATTTAGTTTATAAAATGTGTTTTTAAAGTTAGGTCATCAAATTTAAGAGCTTGTTAAATTTATAATGAGATGAGAATAATGTGCTATAGTAACTCAACTGACAAACTTTAAGAGGCGAAAGTGAACAACGAAAATTAAAATAAAAACTTTATATGAATATTAATAAACGTATTACTTTTTGAACTACGGTGTATTTTAAAATTAAAAAGAAAATGGTACGTCACTGCATTTTTTTAAAATGGGTGTTTGACCATGACAAGAAGGGTCTTTTTTTATTTATTTACGCGAAAACACTAAATCAAATAATAAAAAAAATGTTCTAAGCTAAATGAAAATTTTAAAAAATATTTTATTTTAGGAAAACGCAGTGGCTTTTTTTTAAATATTTACCTTAATCTCCTTATGGATGACAATGGTAAAAATTATAGTTTTTCTTGTATGCCAAGAAATGTCCTTGATGCATAGGAGGCATCTCCCATTTTTTTTTAAATATCTGAATTGGTATAAATGTTATTATAAAAAAAAAAAAATGTTTAACCCCTCAAAGCTTAAAAACTAAGCGGTTAGGACACATGTTGGCGCGCTCGTGGCTGCTCCGGTTGTCTCGGCAAGCGTCGATCTCCGGAGTTAAGCAGTGAAGTGCGCGACTATAACTTGGATGGGTGACCGGCGGGTTTTGGGCAACGGCACGCGGTGTTCTGCTCGGGGGTGACGAACGGACCGAGCAACAACCATCCAAGTTATGGAATGAATGGTGTGTGAATGGGAAGGAGTAGGGGTCAAGGTACAATAAGCCTTCAGGCTGCAGTGCACCACCTAGGGGGCGGTCGTCGGGCCTGGGTGGGATGACCCCGAAAGGGCGAAAAAACATTTTTATATAAAGTTTTATTTTTTTATTTTTTATTGTTACATTACCACTTCAAGTTTGTTGGTTTACTTACTGGACATACTGTACAATAGTGGCCAAATATTGTTTAAAATAAAGTCTTTAACATGCATTAAGTAAAAATGAATATTTTTGTGTGTCTCGCTTTATCTTATACAGGGTGTTTCACACCATCCGACAAATTTTAAGGGCTAATTCTAAAATAAAAATAAGTTAAAAAGCCTATATAAACATATCTTCTTAACGTCTAAGTTTTTAAACTACTGGGTGTTAAATTGTTAATATTCAGTTTTGTACCAATTTATATATTAAAAAAAAATTGGGGGACGTCTTCTATGCACCATTTATGAGAGGTTTAAGGTAAATATTTTTAATTAAAAAATGGAACGCGCTTGAATTTTCTTTATTTAAAGTACGGTTTTCGCCTTAATAAATAAAAACCATTTCTTAGCAATATCATTTCGTATCGATAACATCAACTCTACAGTAATACCTTCGTTATTTATTCTCTAATTAGATAGGGATTTTACCAGACCAAAAATTATTTTTTATCTATTTACACAAAACCGTGTATCAAATAAAATAAAGCTAAGAAATCAAATTTGTTTTAAAACAGATTTTGAAAATTCTTTTAGAAAAAATGCAGTGGCGTACCGTTTTTTCCTAAAAATAATTACCTTAAACCGCGTATAAACGACATTCGTATTTTTTTTTCTAGTATGCCAAAAAATGTCTTTTGATGCATAGTTCTCCAAATTGTTTAATAGCATCTGGATTGCTACAAAAGTTATTATAAAAAACAATATTTTTAACACCCCATAATGTAAAAACTAAAACATTTAGGACATTTTTATTGTAAATAAGCCCTTAGAGTTGTAAAAAGTATAGGGTAAAATTTACCATGCTAATTTTTCAGAATACTTTTTTATATGGCAAATCAGCTGTAGAAACAGCAAAAAATGAAATATATCAATGAAATTAAAAATTCCTCTGCTTGAACACATATCAATTTCACTTCCAAAAAAAGAACATTTGCCGACCGTTTCGATATTCCATCGATATATGCTTTATCTGAAAAATTGCCATATTGTGGGTTTTCGGGATTCAATACATAAAATGCCGCGAGCTATTAGAATTCACCTCCACAAAAGCGTATTGTCCAAATTTTTGGTTTAAATGGATTATTGATTATGGATTGATATATTTGTTACTAATTATGTTATTTAATATTATAAATACTTAGGTATTATATTGGCAATGTCACTATCTATGAATATAAGCTATTTCTTATACTATTCTGTCATTTTTTATAAATTCTATTTGATTTACCCCAAGAACTTTTTGACCAGTTTAAGTAATATATTTACTTTTATTTATCAGAAAATAAGTATTTTAGCGTATACAAGTAAGTAAAAGATGGCCATGACAAACAAACTAAAGCTTAATGTAAGCCTTTAAGCTGGTAATAAATACAAAGTGTACTACATTTTTGAAATGGTGAGTATTAAAGCATTTTAAAACTAAAATAAATAATAGTTTAAAAAACTAAAAACACGCTTTTATATGCAACCGAACTAAAAATTAGAAAATAATTTTTCATTACAAAGAGTTTGTCACTTCAGAATAAAAGCGTGGGGTGCATTTTACTATTTTTTCATAACTTTTCCCTCTTAGATATTTGCAAATAGAATAATTATAACATTTAATATATTAAGCACCCCACGCTTTTATTCTGAAGTGACAAACTCTTTGCAATGAAAAACTATTTTCTAATTTTTAGTTCGGTTGCATATAAAAGCGTGTTTTTTAGTTTTTTTAAACTATTATTTATTTTTCATTTTTTAGTTTGATATATCAATTAGTTTTTAAAAATAAATGCTCCAGTTTATTCACTAAAAATTCCTTCGCCAATTTGTCAAGAGTAGTATTAGGACACAGAGGATCTGTAAAGGAATTTATTTATCCTGGCGGTCCTAATCAGGATAACGGGATACTGTTTTAAAATTATTGCATTGTCATCGGTCCTTGATACGTGTGCAAAGTTTCAAAGAAATTGACTCGCTGGGAGTTGGTAAAAATTAGGCTCAAAGATTCCGTTACATAGATAGATAGATAGATAGATACAACCCAAGCTAATAAAAGCGTGTTAAAAAAAAAAATAAAAATAAACAGGATTTCATATTTTAAATATGATAAACAAAATGTGTCACCTTAAAAGGTGTGCTGGTAAATCGGTTCCCGAGCCCCAGAAAAGTCGTATGTATATTGGTTTGGTTGGTAATAAATAGTTAGAAGGCTCTAGCGCCGACCGCTTAGGCAGACACCTATTACCTGGAAGGGTTAATTTATCTTGGGGTGAGTTTCATTTACTTATTAGTAATTTTGCATTTTTGCTGTGACTTGTGTGCTGTGTACCTAAATAAACAGTTGTTTTGCATTTTCGCCATGAATCCCGAAAAATCCCAAATAATTGTAAGTGGACTAAGAAAACAGTTCTGATTAGTTCATTAAACAAATTTATAAACCCTCAAACAATTTTGTTTTATTACTAATTCGATATTCGTACCTATTGAGTGGCGGTCAGGTACCGTAAACATGTGCCCTTAGAACAAAAACTTAAAGTATATCTACAATCTGCATAAAAAAGCTGTAAAATTATTTTTACAGAAATAAAATCTCTATTATTAAAAATAAATTATAAAGGATTAAATAAAATGCAAGAAATTATAAAAACGAATAAGCGACGAAAGAAAGCAAATTGCGATTGTCACTACTTAGTTTGGCTTAAAATTTGAGCCTTACAAATAGCGGTCCTATTTCGTGTCAAACATATACAAACATGAGCTTCCTATAAAAAGCGTCGAATATACACTGTACAACTAATGAAATAAAATGAATTTAATACATTTTTTGTTGCATTTTAAGCTTTAGAAACAAAATAAACCATTCACCGTTGTTAATGAAACTAATTAACAAATTAAATTACTTAAATCGTATGTAATCGACACGTTCTATTTTAAAATCGACACATTCCCTAATTATGACTGACAATTCGTTAATTAAATTCAATATCGTTTGCAAAGGACAAAGTAAACCGGGTAGTATTGTAGACTACTAATGAGCTTCGCGGCTGCATGGCGCTGCTAGATTAAATAATAGAGAAAGTTTGAAGCTGGGGCGCCAAACGGTCTTTAGATAAAGCGCATCAGATTTAAAGCTTCACGAGTTAAGAACATACGGGTTTCGGTAATTTATCGCAAATTTAAAAGGAATTATCGTAGTGGTTATTTTGTACACAGATTTATACCTGGAATTTAAAAACAAATGCGAAAAATATATTGTAATTTTAATAATTAATAGTTTAAAAAACTAAAAACACGCTTTTATATGCAACCGAACTAAAAATTCGAAAATAATTTTTCATTAAAAAAATATTGTCATTTCATAGTAAAAAGCGTGGGGTGCATTTTACTATTTTTTCATAACTTTTCCATCATAGATATTGGCAAATATAATAATTATAACATTTAATATATTAAGCACCCCACGCTTTTTACTATGAAATGACAATATTTTTTTTAATGAAAAATTATTTTCTAATTTTTAGTTCGGTTGCATATAAAAGCGTGTTTTTTAGTTTTTTTAAACTATTAATTATTTTTCATTTTTTAGTTCGTTATATCAATTAACTTTGCTACTCTTGACAAAATGGCGAAAAAATTTTTTAGTGAACAAGAGTAGCAAAGTTTGAAATGTTGCCAACAGATGGCAACCCACTAAAAAATTTCTTCGCAATTGAGTAGCAAAGTTTGGAATGTTGCCAACAGATGGCAAAGAGTAGCAAAGTTTGAAATGTTGCCAACAGATGGCAACCCACTAAAAAATTTCTTCGCAATTGAGTAGCAAAGTTTGGAATGTTGCCAACAGATGGCAACCCAGGTGTTGTTTTTATAATATAATGGAATTTTTTTTTCCTGGCGATCAAAAACAAGATAACGGGATACTGTTTGCAGATTATTGCATTGTCATGGGTCATTAATAAGTGTGCAAAGTTTCAAAGAAATCGAATAGCTGGAAGTTGGTTAAAATTAGGCTCAAAGATTCCGTTACATAGATAGCCAGATGGATAGATAGATAGTTACAACCCAAGTTAATAAAAGCGTGTTAAAAGTTTTCTTTCGTGCATAGCCACCTTCCCAAATTGGCGCACAACACCGCATTAAAATTTAAAATATGACAGATTTGTCAAAGTCAAGCGTACTTTTCATCTTATGCAAACTCATAAATAGTAAAGTTTGATACCCAATTTTGATTTTATTACTAAAGTTAAAACTCATTTAAAAGAATCCAAAGATCTTTGCGGTGTAAACTAGGCTATCAGTCAGTGGGTAGCTTTGCGGTGTAAACTAGGCTATCAGTCAGTAGGTAGCTAACCCACAATACACCAAAGTTAGAGGTTAGAAAAGTTCATTACCGTTTTATGAAAAATATTAAATTTGTTGAAAATGATGTTTCCCACTGTAAACAACGTATTGAAAATGCTTTGGTTTATTACCTAGTGATAGTTTTCTTTGTCTAAATATGAGGCATCAAGTAAGTGTTTTTATCATTTTTTACAAATTACAGAAGCTTGGTAATTTATGTATAAGTCATGTTGGGCAATATTATTTTGATGACCGCCTGTTTTAAAAAACAAGTGAAGGTTATTCGTTCGTTAAAAAAAACAGATGAAGGTTATACGCTCCCGGAACGAATACGTTCAGCGAACGAATGAGTTCAATTTAGCAGAATTGAGCCCCTGTCCCCAACCCGTCGGCAAATGTTGTCAAGTTCGATTATTCAATTGTCTAATCTGGCGCATCCGTCAGAACGTACGATTTTTCACTTTTCCGGTTTTCCTGGAAAATGCTGGAACTTAACGGGATACTGTTTTTAAATTATTGCATTGTCATCGGTCATTAATAAGTGTGCAAAGTTTCAAAGAAATCGAATAGCTGGAAGTTGGTTAAAATTAGGCTCAAAGATTCCGTTACATAGCCAGCCAGATTGATAGATTGATAGTTACAACCCAAGTTAATAAAAGCGTGTTAAAACAAATAATTATTGATTATTGATTCATTTAGGGTATTTTAAATCAAATTCGAAAAAACTTACAGAAGTAAAAAGCCAATGCGAAATACTTACGAAGATAAATTTTAAAAGTATAATTGGTATATTGTAAATAAATTTATCTAAGGTGTTTTAAATCAAATGCATAAAACTTACGGAGGTTATTTATCGTAATTTTAAAATAAAATTATCTGTAATACTGTAAATAGATTTATACAGAGTGTTTTAAAAGCAATGTAAAGTACTTACGAAGGTGGTTTATTCTATTTTAAAAAATATTTATCGCAACGGTTATATTGTAAATGGACTTATGCAGGGTCTTTTGAATCACATACGAAAACTTTGCGGAGATAATATACCATAATTTTAAAAGCAAATTAGAGTAATCGTCCTATTGTAAACAGATTTATACAGAGTGTTTTAAAACCAGTGCGAAATACTTACGAAGGTAATTTATCGTAATTTTGAAAGATATTTATCGTAACGGTTATATTATAAACGGATTTATACAGGGACCAACAAATCACATACGAAACACTTACGAAATTAATTAAACGTAATTTTAAAAGTAGATTTTAGTAATAGGTATTTTGTGGATAGATTTATAAAAGGTGTATTACAACAAAGGCGAAAAAGTTACGAAGGTAATTTTTGTAATTTCAAAAGCGAATTATTGTAATGGTCAGATTGTAAATTGATTTATACAGGGTCTTTTAAATTACACACGAAACACTTACAGAAGTAATTTATCGTAATTTTATAAGTATATTACAGTAATAGTTATTTTGTGAACAGATTTATGCAAGGTGTTTTAAAACAAATACAAAAAATTACGAAGGTTGATTATATTAGATTAGCTTGAAGGTTGATTGTAATCCTCTAACACTACAACCTGCTCAGGTTTATTTTGTATCCTCCATTCCTATGTTAGAGCACACTATTTAAGCCGGTCTTTGTAATCAGACTCTAGAAGCTTAAAACTGGCTCCTTATTAAATTTTGCTGCTTTAGGTTTTCCTTACCCAGCCTTGCAAACCGCAGACGACAAAGGGCTTCACAGTAGCACCATAAATGTTCAGCGGTTTCTTCTTCTTCCTGGCAGAACCTGCATAGGTTTTCTTCTACCAGGCCTATTGTTTCCAGGTGTTTATTCAGTTATTCAGTCTGTAATAACCTGTTAGTTGATCCACTATAATTCTTACTGCCTTCCGGTTGTAATTCAGAAGGTCTTTCGTAATTTCCGGGAGTATGCCTTTATGAATTTTATCGCCTGACGCTGATCTTGCATGAACTGACCGCCCTGATGGCTCTTACGAAGGTAATTCGTTGTTCCAAATAAAGGGTAGTTAGTTTTTTTTTACTTTACTTATTATAGTTCTCTTACCGTATTACAGGTTACCATTAAGTTGAAAACACTGGCTTACCTGAAATAAAAAAATATTATTTAATAATATTTTAGGCATGAGTATAAATCAATTAAATACATTTTTAATTATATTATTTTAATAAAAAGAAATTATTATGGCAGATAATTAGCCGATCCAACTAACAAGCTATATATAGGAGAAAAGCTTTAAAATACACATTTCTGAATAATTTTAAAACAAAATATGCCTTTTTGCCACAAAGGTGTACCGTCTACCTACTAAAATACCGTGGGTGCCTTCCTTATGTTAATTATATTTTAAATATAAATTAAATTTACTTATATGCCTTTTAACTTCGTTAACAAGATACTACAATAGATATTTTTTTATTGACATTTTTTATTATAAACAAAAAATGATTAAAAAACAAAGAAAATATTTTAATACTTAACCATAAAACGAATAAGTCTTTTATAATTAAATAATAAATATAAGTTTTGTTGATTAATTTTATTTTAACTTTAACCAATTAAGCAGTATAATGATGGTATAATCAATCAATCCTACACATAAGTACCTTCGCGTCTATTCATTATTTAAGATAATGAATAGTTAATTTATCATAGAACACATTATCTTTATTGCTCTAGCAATACATAAAACTTTTAGTCCAAATTACTTTTTTTATAACTAAAGCCTTAATTTAAATTTAAAAAAGCCGTAAAATAAAAATTAAAAAAAAATCTGCGAAATTTGTTAAACTTTTTCAGAATAAGTATTTTCTCTACAAGCTCGCAAATGATTACTTTCTTGCACACAAAAAAAAATAGACAAAATAATACAAAGCGAAGTTTAGATAAGCATTAAGTGCGGGAAAGACACTTTGCGCAAATGTTATGAACAACACCTTTTCTACAAGTGTCTTAAAAAAGTAGAAAATTATTCTTTATTTTAATATTCTCAACATCACATTTTTAAACCATAAAGAACCATATAATAATATATAATAACCATATAATAAATATAACCCTTATTTTTTAAAATTTAACAGTAAACCAGTAGTGCAATTAATTATTAAAGGGTTTACCAATAAGAGCTTTAGAACTTTAAAATGTTACTGTAGCAACAATGCTTAGAATTATGTCACCAAACTGTTAAGACCTTTCATTTGATACCCATATTGAGGTAGTGTAAAAATATGTAATCCACCATTTTGCGGCGGCGGCCATCTTGGATTTTAATTTTTTTATAGTGAGCTATTCTACGAATTAAGTCCATTTAATACTCATATTGAGATAGTTGTGTAAAAAATATGTAATCCGCCATTTTGTGGCAGCGGCCATCTTGGATTTACAATCATAAAGAATGTATATATATTGTATTGTTTTCAAGATTAAAATATTGTGTACCAAATTTCAGATCAATCGATAGTCAGGAAGGGGGTCAAATATCAATTACATATTAGGTTGGACCCAAATAAATAAAAAACAAATAAACATTGAATAACAAATAAACAGGTCAAGGTTAACAGTTTAAAAAAACTGGGAAATTTTCCATATTGCTATATGGTAAATGAGGGTCCTATCTGGGAAAAACATTCCATTAAAATGAAAATTACGAGTTGTCTATATTTTCTGTTATTCATAACATAGTACAAATGACTAAAGATTTTTTACAATTATTTCAAAAACGACAGTTATGTATCATCGGTCCATAGTCTATACTAAGTCACAAGTCTTCATTTCCAGTTAGGTACCAAGGCACTAGCGTAGGTACCACCGTATCAATGATACGGTGCCCCCGGGCTATAGGGGTCCCCAAATGTGTGTAAGCAAAAATTGGCGGTTAAATTGGGAAATATTTTTGCAATGATTTCAAAAACGAAAGTTATGTATTATTGGTTTATACTTTATTTGACATTTAATTTCAAACGTGTTAAGAATCTCCCAAAGCTAATCCTTAAGTCTACTACTTAGTAAACTCCATTTTTGTTCAAAATAAAAGGTAGTAACTTAAACTCTTAAAATATCTAAATTAAAAAGATATTCTATTATTTCTTTATTTAAAATTACTTCAAAAACATTTATATACGTAACAAATAATAAAAAACTGTATTTTAAATTATTTTAATATTTTTTATAAAATATTTCTGTCTCTGTTGTAAAATTTTGTGGATATGGAGTTAGCCGCTTTGCGAATTAGGGTATCGAAATAAGAGTTAATTTTTATATTTTTATTTATATTTTATTGTTATCTTGACAACGATGGCAGACTTTCCAATGAAACGTCGATTTTTAGTTTTATAGTTACTTGTTTTAAATTCTTTTGGGGTTTTTCTTTATTTTGCTTTAAAAAAACTATTATTTTCGGCTTGTACTCAAATAAATAACATTAAATAAGAAAAACAATGTTTTTCGAAAGTAGGGACTTTTTTTTTGGGCTCCCTAACTCATTGGGTGACGGAGCCCCTACAAGGCACGCTACGCCAGTGTTAGGTACAAAGTATCTATTACTTCATTAAACATATTAGCGCGACCACAATAACGTATTTTAGATAAACTACAAACAAACATAAAGACAAAAAAAAAGTAAGCCAACTCTGAAAGTGGTGGTGTCACAGTTCTCACATTTTACAATATTTTCGTAGAAGTTCTCACAAACTGTCCATGCAAGAAAAAAAAACAACAAAACCAAGTCCCCTTTATTTTATTTATATTACCTGTACCTACTTTCAAATCGTGACTATGTGAGGTCCAAACGTTGAGAGTCAGACTATATTTTACGTAGTTAAACGTGTCTATCTTCATCTTCTATCTGTCACATTAATCTAATCTTTTAGCATCTCCTAATATAATAACTTTAATTTATGATGGCTTTTTAACATGGCGTTTCTAATATTATTGTTTATAGTCCGGTGAAAGTCTGTCGTTTAGGCATGCACAGTCACAGTTTCTACATTCATCGGTTTATTATTTATCATGATTACTATTAACATGCAAGTGATAATAATGAAGAGTTTAATAACTGCAGCATGATACAAAGTATTTGACTTCAGTAAAAGAAAACATCATTCTTTTCTATGTTATCCACCACGACTCTCTCCTCCGACCGGTTTCGCCTGCCTTACAGAAACTTATCAATGAGGCTGCGTAGTGATTAAAAAAGATAGAAATCAATTGTCCACTTGTAAGACAAGTTTCATTGTTCAGCGGTAGGATATTAAATTCTGCCGTTGATGCCCTACTAAAATTGCATTCAGTAAATACGAGCATCAATTTTAGCGGAGTGGCTATGTATGTATGTTATAAAGCACAAGGAAAAAAATCTCTACTGTCTTGGTGTATTATACAAAGTAGTTTACTCCCTTTAAAGACGGTTAAAAGAAAACATCCTGCTTTTCTGTCTTTAAAGGTAGTAAAATACTTTGTATAATACACCAAGACAGTAGGCAATTTTTTCTTGTGCTTTAAACTCCTGTATGATTTTATTATTCTCTGTCATAAAAAAGTAGTGTCCGACCGAACTCGGTTTCGGTTAGTTTCGTTTTTGGCCGAAACTTTTTCCAAAACCAAAACTGATTTCGGAAGTTGTTGAGCGCACTCGTCTATCCTCATTTCTAGCGGCAAAGCTTTCTTAATTTGGAAAAATTATAAAAAATAAATATGTTATTTAATAAGTAACTAGAAAGAATGGAAAAACGCCCCAAATTTTAGAAATTTAGGGTATTTTTACTTGACCACGTGAGTTTCGATTTCAGCTGGAACACCAGTTTCGTAATTGTCTAGAAAGTTGCGGCAGCTCCACTTTTGACAAATTTTAGTATATAGTGTCTTTTGGAGCGCTGGTCAATAATCTAACAAAACTTTTTTCGGAAACGTTTCGTTTTCAAGATATCTATCATGAAAGTTGAAGATCAGTATAACCTTATGTTTATCATATTTCCCTCTTTTGTAAATAGAAAGATTTGCATAACCAGACGGTGATTCAGAACTGTCACATTGTTTTTTTTTAATGAATCATTCTGCATTGTATATTTTTGTTAAATTCCTAATATTCTGGTTAGTTCTATCTTTTTTTTATTTCCTAATAAAGCAAACTAAAAAAAATAACTGACCAAAACAAACCCTAACCGCCCCAATGTGACAGTTTTGCATGACCGTCTATAGCGTTTTGAACCAATTAAATAACACGTGCTTGTGCAAAGTTTTTAATGGGTGCATACGTCACAGGCAAACACGGTTATTTTAGGCAAATGGCTTCTGCCTAGGCAAATGCGTTATGCCTGGGCAAATAGTGTATTTTCATTTTTAAATGCTATTGATGTTATTATTATTATTTTCTTTTATCTTTGGACAATCCACGAAGGCTGAAAGCCTAAATACTAACGTACCGTGGGTGTCTTAACCAACAATCCAACAATCTATTTGACATATTGCTTTTTTCTAAATATCTCAAAGAAAAAAACGGAACTTTTACGAGATCATTTCAAAATTTGGCACTAGATATGTTCTTGATATTTATCTTCATTTCAACAGGTAATATTTAAAACTCCACGATTATTTAAAATAAACCGGAAAAATCACATTTTGTTTAACCTTAATCAATTTTATAATTATTAATGTGGTTCGTTTACTATTATAATATCAAATAAAATTTAAACATTAAAACCATCCTTTGTATAAACATCGACCTATATTACCCGATTTTAAAACACAAACAGCTCCACTTTTGACAAATTTTAGTATATGGGGGTGTCTTTTGGGGCGCTGGTCAAGAATCTAACAAAACTTTTTTCGAAAACGTTTCGTTTTCAAGATATCTATCATGAAAGTTGAATATCAGTATATATATATATAGTAACCTTATGTTTATTATATTTCCCTCTTTTGGAAATAGAAAGATTTGCATAACCAGACGGTGAACTGTCACAACTTTTTTTTAATGAATTATTCTGCATTTTATATTTTTGTTTTAAATTCCTAATATTCTGGTTAGTTCCATCTTTTTTTTTAATTTCCTAATAAAGCAAACTAAACAAAAATAACTGACCAAAACAAACCCTAACCGCCCCAATGTGACAGTTTTGCATGACCGTCTATAGCGTTTTGAACCAATTAAATAACAAGTGTTTGTGAAAAGTTTTTAATGGGTGCATATGTCGTAGGCAAACACGGTTATTTTAGGCAAATGGCTTCTGCCTAGACAAATGGACAAATGCGTTATGCCTGGGCAAATGGTGTATTTTCATGTTTAAATGCCATTGATGTTATTATTTTCAACAATCTATTTGACATATTGCTTTTTTCTAAATATCTCAAAATAAAAAACGGAACTTTTACGGGATCATTTCAAAATTTGGCACTAGATATGTTTTTGATATTTATCTTCATTTTAACAGGTAATATTTAAAACCCCACGATTATTTAAAATAAACCGGAAAATCACATTTTGTTTAACCCTAATCAATTTTACAATTATTAATGTGGTTCGTTTACTATTATAATATCAAATAATATTTAAACATTAAAACCATCCTTTGTATAAACATCGACCTATATTACCCGATTTTAAAACACAAACATCCAAACAAAGCAGCAAATTTTCGCGATTTCGAATAATACATTAAAGTTAAAAGTTATTAAAACCCCTTTGTTCAAAATAATGACCTTTTAAATACAATATGGGGATGTGATAACTATTTGACTTTTTCCATTAATTTGTCGTTTCGATGCTCCATTATACGATAAAATTGCTTAACCATTTTACTGTTTTTCGTCATGGCCATTTTCCGCAGAATATTTGCGCTTAATTAAAACAAAAAACAGATCGCTAATGCCGTAGGGTGTATAATACCGAGTGATTAAAGCCCGGCAAAATTCAAAAATAAATGTAAAATACTTTTAAATATGTAGTAAATTCGGTTGCTTTTTTCCACTAGTATATCCTGGTATTATTGGATAATGGAAAAATCTGCCGTTGAATATGTAAATGGAGGTCGATATAGATTTTTGCGTTTTATAATTAAACAGTCAGAAAAAGAACAAATGTTGAGTTTTTGTTGAAAATAAATTAATCAATGCAAAATATAACTTCCCATTTACAGAGCATTTCTATTAAAACGAGCTATCTTGTATAATTTTGTTATTTGTACCTCTATATAAAAACATTAAATACGTCAACTTGTATTTTAAGAATAACACGTGTAAATTCGTCTACACTTGAAAACGGACAGAGATAGGACTGCCCGAAACGTTGTGTGAATAATTATAAAAATAAAAACAATTAAAGTCCTAAATTATTTAAGTATCACTACTGAATCATTGATTACCACATGTAGACAGATAACGTAATCTGTTTGTAGAAAAAAAGGTCTTATTTTTACTTTAAAAATACGTCCTTAAAATATGTGTACTACCATAGAGTAAGGAAATTATAAGAGTTATCATGGAATAGCCGATTTAAGGACAGGTCATGCGAAAACTCCCAAGATAATTTTATTCGTTTCTCGTTGAAATACCGCCAGTTAGTCATTTCAGTAAGCTTACGTGTCTCCCCACCGCTGATGTTACACGAGGCGAGGCTTCGACCGACGCATTTAGAGTGTAAACTGAAAAAATGAGCGCGCAGAGAGCGTATTCTGAAATCAAAGGTTAAAAATGTTTTTCAGTATGAAAACGTTTAAATTACCGGCTTGCTTTCAAAACGGTTCTTGTATTTTTCCCATGTACAAAGAAACATATTAAACAGGAAATGTATTATTTGCACGAACATGTAGGCTATCCCCCGCTTTAAATGTACTAAACGCTATTTAGAAATATTTGTGCCAAATTTTAAAAACACCATATATTTATGGCTTTGGTAAAGAAATGTTTTATAAATAAAAATCATCGTTATAAACATGCAAGAAAACACCAAATGCAATTCATATAAATTTCCAATTTGCAGAGAGCGTATTCTGAAATCAAAGGTTAAAAATGTTATTCAGTATGAAAACGTTTAAATTACCGGCTTGCTTTTAAAACGGTTCTTGTATTTTTCCCATGTACAAAGAAACATATCAAACAGGAAATGTATTATTTGGACGAACATGTAGGCTATCCCCCGCTTTAAATGTACTAAACGCTATTTAAAATATTTGTGCCAAATTTTAAAAACACCCTATATTTATTGCTTTGGTAAAGAAATGTTTTCTAAATATAAATCATCGTAATAAACATGCAAGAAAACACCAAATGCAATTCATATAAATTTCCAATTTGCAGAGAGCGTATTCTGCAATCAAAGGTTAAAAATGTTATTCAGTATGAAAACGTTTAAATTACCGGCTTGCTTTTAAAACGGTTCTTGTATTTTTCCCATGTACAAAGAAACATATCAAACAGGAAATGTATTATTTGGACGAACATGTAGGCTATCCCCCGCTTTAAATGTACTAAACGCTATTTAAAATATTTGTGCCAAATTTTAAAAACACCCTATATTTATTGCTTTGGTAAAGAAATGTTTTCTAAATATAAATCATCGTAATAAACACGCAAGAAAACACCAAATGCAATTCATATAAATTTCCAATTTGCAGAGAGCGTATTCTGAAATCAAAGGTTAAAAATGCTTTTCAGTATGAAAACGTTTAAATTACCGGCTTGCTTTTAAAACGGTTCTTGTATTTTTCCCATGTACAAAGAAACATATCAAACAGGAAATGTATTATTTGGACGAACATGTAGGCTATCCCCCGCTTTAAAAGTACTAAACGCTATTTAAAATATTTGTGCCAAATTTTAAAAACACCCTATATTTTTTGTTTTCGTAAAGAAATGTTTTCTAAATAAAAATCATCGTAATAAACACGCAAGAAAACACCAAATGCAATTCATATAAATTTCCAATTTGCAGAGAGCGTATTCTGAAATCAAAGGTTAAAAATGCTTTTCAGTATGAAAACGTTTAAATTACCCGGCTTGCTTTCAAAACGGTTCTTGTATTTCTTCCCATGTACGAAGAAACATATCAAACAGGAAATGTATTATTTGGACGAACATGTAGGCTATCCCCCGCTTTAAAAGTACTAAACGCTATTTAAAATATTTGTGCCAAATTTTAAAAACACCCTATATTTATTGCTTTGGTAAAGAAATGTTTTCTAAATAAAATTCATCGTAATAAACACGCAAGAAAACACCAAATGCAATTCATATAAATTTCCAATTTGCAGAGAGCGTATTCTGAAATCAAAGGTTAAAAATGCTTTTCAGTATGAAAACGTTTAAATTACCCGGCTTGCTTTCAAAACGGTTCTTGTATTTCTTCCCATATACAAAGAAACATATCAAACAGGAAATGTATTATTTGGACGAACATGTAGGCTATCCCCCGCTTTAAAAGTACTAAACGCTATTTAAAATATTTGTGCCAAATTTTTGAAAGCACTCTGTATTTATTGCTTAAGTAACACAAATGTTTTCCTAAATAAAACTCATTGTAATAAACACACCAGAAAACACCAAACGCAGTTCATATAAATTTCCAATTTGCAGAGAGCGTATTCTGAAATCAAAGGAATGAAGAATGAAAATGCTTATTCAGTATGAAAACGTTTAAATAACCGCCTTCATTTTAGAACGGTTCTTGTATTTTTCCCATGCACAAAGAAACATATTAAACAGGAAATGTATTATTTGAACGAAAATGTAGGCAATCCCCCGCTTTAAAAGTACTAAACGCTATTTAAAATATTTGTGCCAAATTTTAAAACACCCTATATTTATTGCTTTGGTAAAGAAATGTTTTCTAAATAAAAATCATCGTAATAAACACGCAAGAAAACACCAGATGCAATTCATATAAATTTCCAATTTGCAGAGAGCGTATTCTGAAATCAAAGGTTAAAAATGCTTTTCAGTATGAAAACGTTTAAATACCCGGCTTGCTTTCAAAACGGTTCTTGTATTTCTCCCCATATACGAAGAAACATATCAAATAGGAAAATATATTATTTGGACGAAAATATACGCTCTCTCCTCGCTTCGAAAGTACTAAGCGCAAATGATTATGATAAAAACTTCAGAGTAAAGTTCCGTGAACGTTTAACATCTGCAGTGCATTTGAACATTTCAACTTTTAGTTTTATTTACTTTTTATTACTGCGAATACAAATACCAAACTTAAATTTAATGGTAAAATGGAAACACTAAAGATTTTAGGATTCATTTTCTAAATTAAGTAAGGTAATATTATCGGTTTTTATCAAATAAAGGCAAATGCGCTTTTATAATGTTAAGGTTTGTATGTTTTTCTTAAAAGGATGCAAAAAAGTTAATTTCAAAAGTAAATAAAATAAAATTCCAAAATTGCGAAATCGTACCTTAAAGCTGCGGTCTATTAAATATTAATATTGATCCTATAAAATATTGGGTAAAAATGCAAATAAGAATACTTTTCTACGATCACATCGATGGTCTAGATTACAAACGTTGTAGATGCAATAATGAATGTTTTTAGTTAGGATGAACTTTAAAACTTAAAAATGTGCCATAATAATTGTAGTCTAAAGGTACTGAATATAATTGAAAACTGTAGCTTACATCTTCAAGTTTAAATATTTAATTTACGACTTGTGTGCATAGAAAAGTTCTTGTTTATAATTACAGGGGCGTTTATAGGGTGATTTGCGCCCCATGCAAAAAATTATTCGGCGCCCCTAGAACAAAATGTAAATTGAGGTATTCAAATTTTTAAAGAGCAAAAAAGATCGTTCAGTACCAATCCATTCATCTTGAAATTCTTGATTCAAAAAATCAGTTATAATTCGTGCATTATGCGGAGGGCCACCATCTCGCTGATAATGGATATTTCGAGCCTGCGCCAATGGCAAATCTATCAAAAATGGTGCAACATATGTTTGTAAAATATTTACAAAGTCTTGTGCGGTTAAACTTTCATTAAAAAAATGGGGACCCAAAAATCGACCACCAAAAATCCCAACCCAAATATTGAAACCTTGCCGTCCTTGTCTGTTTATGGGCACTATAACATGTGGGTTTTCTGTAGCCTAATAATATGTATTAAACCTCTTATATATCCCTGAAGTATCTATTCGGCATTCATCTGTCCAGATAACGTTCATATGGAAGTTATTGTTCAATCTGCACTAATTCAAATACCACTCACAAAATGTAACCCTTCTTTGGAAATCCCCATTCTGAAGATGCTGAACTTTTCTTACTCTGTACGGATAAAATTTGTGCTTTTTACTTTAGTTTTCTCAACACCTGTTACCTCACCCAATATATTTAATTCCTGAATTTCACTTTTATCATCAACTGCAAAAATTCTTGGCCTCGGCTTCTTAAAACTTCCGTAAGTCTTTTATCAGGATGACGACGTTCAGGAAATCTCTTTAAATATAATTTACTTGCGGCCTCGGAATTTTCACCGGACGGGAAATAGCACTTTAACATGTCAACTTTCTCGTAATTTTCATACATTTTTTGCAATCCTCTCAAAAAAAGTTCCAATCAGTTACTGATAGAAATGATAAATTATTTACCTGACTTTGACAAGTGCCGATTTTTTTCCATGGCCTACTGTAGTAAAAATTAAAAAACTGAAATATCTAGCTCAATTTCAAAGATAAGTATGAATAATAATATATCATTGGAAAGAGTAAATAAAAAGCATATTTGAGATCATGGCTAACTATGATTTATATTTAAAAAACTAAGCTTAATATATTTTCAACAAAACTAGAAATAATTTTAAAAATCTGAGTAGTCCAATAACTTCCACTCAAAAAGTCCCTCAGGAGTGTTTACACCCGTTTGGGAAGTTTTCAAAAATGACGGACTTACGAATTTCTTTCAAAATGGCCAAAAATTAAAAACGCCCTATATCTCGGATACCGATAGAGATTTAGGGATGCGGTTTTCACCATTTATCTAATTTTGAAAATCGAGCCAAAGACTTCTGTCAATTTTTTTCACCACCCTGTATAAAAGCTGTCATATGGTTATTTAAAATAAATTTTGCCGTTAATTGGAATTACAATGAAAAGAAAATTGAATATGTTTTAAGTAAGAACCTTTTTAAATGATAACACTCATACAAAGCTACTAGGTTGATAATTTTTGATATAAAAGTATTGTCAAAGAGTATAATATACCCCAGTAAGAAAAAATCTATATCACCCCGGTGGCATTTTCATATGTTACCGACGGAAAAAGCGCTCGAGTCGCCGAATACCTATCTGTAAGTTGCCAACGTATTTTTGTTTACGTCTGTAACATAAATGAGATGATCCAGACATTTTATTCTTTAGCATGTCAAACAGTTGCAGTAAATATTCGTTACTGATCGTTGATTAATTCCTTAGCAGAAATATCGAATTCTGTAAGGAAAAATGAGTGAAATTAGCATAAACAATTTCCCTTCTTCTTCCTTAACTTAATTACAGTAAAACAAACTGTTATATTTTTTTCCATGTTAATATGCTTTATCAGATGGGCTATTTTATTCTGTCTATGTTACAGACGTAAACTAGGAATACGTCGGCAACTTAATGAGACGTATTCGGCAAACCGAACGCCTGTTTTTGTCGGTAACATATGAAAATGCACCCCGGTGTTGCAAATATATCAATTGTTTTCTTATTTTCTTGGTAAAAACACGCTGTAAAAGTTGGTATATGAATGACCAATTCGTCACATTTGGGGACCTTTTATGACCAGCTTGTAACCAATTCGAAGCTGTTTTTAAATTTTCAAATTTCACATTTTGGGCCGCTTTACAAATGGGGCTCGAACAAGTTTAATTTTTACCGCTATTAAGATTAAATACTAAAATAAAAACAATTACAAGGGATTAATGCGCTTTTTGTCTAACCGCTACCTGTTGTGTTTAACACATTGGAACACATAACGTGCACATCTTTTTATTAATTTTTCTTTTATTGTTTAAATTTTTGTATTTTTTTATCATAATACGTTACCTTTATTAAATTAAACGGATAATACATATTCTGTATAAAAATTAATACATTTTATATATCCGGTGTCCGGGTCACGAGGACGTTGTTACCTCTATTTTTCTACTTATTTTTTTTTGCTTAACGCCCTGTGCTTTCACAACGAGTGATATTTTTTTATAATCCTACATATTTTATACTCAGCTGTTTTAATGCTAATTAGGAGGTAAATATTTTAAATATAAACAACTCTACTTTATTTTAATTGCTGACTTTAAAGAGACGACCATTAAATAATTACTGTGATATATCTGCGTTTGATTTCCAAATTAAACACAAAGATTGGATTTAAAAACAGAGTACTAGAAGTCTTATATCACCCCGTATATTTAATAAATTTTCAAGATTATATTCTTGCCATACAATTCCAATTTAATAATCCTTAAAATTATTATTTTACTTTATTTGACAGGATACTTAGGTATTTTCAGTTTAGGACGAGCTGCAGTTATAAAATTGCTTTTTATTAGTTTTCAATAAAACCCGAAATTAAAGTCGGTTTTATTATAAGACGTTACTTGTAGAATAAAGATCGGAGACAATTAAATTATTAATTGCTTGGCGATAATAAAACCTTTAAAATGGAGTTAATCAAACATAAAAACTGGAATTATATTGAAAATTTTATTGTAGAAAAGAATATCATTATCATAAGGAGATATAAAAATTTTATGGTACTTTTTGGTCTCATAAACTTACAAATACCTATACCGAGTGTTTCTTACAGGTGGTTTCTCTGTATAACTTTTTATCTTTTAAGATAGAAAAAATTAAAACTGGTTTATCGATCTCTATTCACTTGATTTCTATTACTTCCGGTATAACCGGAAATTACTGCTTACTTGTTAAATGGCACCAATGGTATATTTTACTTTATTTTAATAAATATGACATTCCAAATCCAATGACACCTCCATGTCATTAGCTTAACACTTCTGCTGTCAAAATTGTATTTTTTTATTTTCTAATCTAGAATGCCATGATTAAGCTAAAACGCTTGTATTTTAATTCAAGTAGCCGTGGAATAGTATATTACATTACAAGTGTGGAAAATGACTAATTTCACACGAGTGGGAATATTGTAGCACGAGGCGTTAGCCGAGTGCGACAAACCCACGAGTGTAAGAAAGTCATTTTCACACGAGTACTGTACACTATTTTTCCTACGACCACAAATTATTCACCAAAAAATAAATAAATTAAAGTTTGTCTGTTCAGAAAAATAAAAAACAATTGAGAACTTTGCAACACTAGGGTGATATTTACTTTGCAACACTAGTGTGATATATACTTTTCCTCACTGCTCCGATATTATACTGTTTTGACAATATTTTTACATCGAAAATCACCTACCTAGAAGCATTATATAACTTTTATCATTTTGGAATTTAAAAAGGCCCTCACTTAATAAAAATTGTATGGTTTTGTTAGGTAATAACGCTAATAGTTTAATACGGTTTTCTGCTATTATAAGTGTTTTTTAAAAATTATCGATTCTTACATATTTTAGACACTCTTCTAAATAAAACGTAAGTGGTGCATATCCAAAATAATCCGTTTTTTAAAAAATATCAGTAAATAAACTTACGGGACCGGGGAGTGAAAAGGGTGCTGGGTGGGGTAAAATTGAAAAACGAGTTAATGAAACTGAACATCACATATAAAATTAAGTAAAAATGACAGTTTTTCCTCATATTTTTAAGAAAAATATGAAAATTGTAAGTGCATAACCTAAAGTCCTAAAAGTAAGGAAAAACGACTACCAAACGTCAGTTACCATGCAAAATATGGAAACCATTTGGCAACGTCGGAAGGGTCTGATTCTATTTATGAATGGATAAAAGAAAGTTGATTCATAAAGTGTGTATTAGCCTTAGGTTTAATTAGGAATTAAAAAAAAGATATAACTAGTTTTTGAGTACACGAAGAAAGAGAGGAAGGAATTTGATCTATAGGCTTTTTTCTCTGGCGCTTTAGGTCGAACGGTCAAGCGGCAAGGCTGCCTCTATAAAGTACGTGCTCAAAGGTAGAAGGGAGATTTTTAATTTGATCTACTTACACTGTGCCAGTCAGTGAAAGTTGTTTTTTGTGGTTATGTCTATTTTTGCTTATGTTTTTATTTTTCGTAAATTTTAATAAATATAAAATAAGATGATTTTCGCTAATTTGGGTTCTACCGTTTAAGGTAAATAAAAAGTTTTTTTACTGTCACTACAATAAATATGTCACTTGCAAAACCAATAGCAGTTTTTAGAATGACATCATAATATGTATCACACCAGTGTTGTAAAGTACTTTGCAACACTAGTGCTGTATAGTACTTTGCAACACTAGTGTGATATAACGCATTTTCTATGCATGAAATCAGTGTGCTATTTGCTATTTTCAGCAAGTGGTCGTAGGAAAATGAAATTTATCGTCGTTTATTTTTTACGACTTCTCAGGGCAAAGTCAAACTTTGCAAAGTCCTATTTATGATCATAACTCGTTTTTTTTCAAATGGAATGAGAATGGCTCGTTAGCATACAAAAACATTTTATTACGAATAATTTGGTACCACATAGGCACTATTTCAAGTAAGACTTTTTCTACAGAACGCATATTAAATTCATGATGTTGTCATAAGCATATTGGTTGGTTTAGAATGATTTTATTACATGCTCTTTGGATAAAATAATTACCGAAATACCGCCTATGTGGTACCATTTTATTTGAAATAAAATCTTTTTTCTATGCTAACAAGCCACCTCATGCATCTGAAAAAATGGGTTATGATCATAAATATGATTTTGCAAACATTAAGTCCGCCCTGAAAGTCGTAAAAACAAAAGACGATAAATTTCATTTTTCCATGGCTACCTGACTGAAAATTAATCTGTTCTAGCTTAATCATGGCACTCTCAGATTGGAAAATAAAAGATACATTTTCAATAGCAGAAGTGTCTAAAACTGACATTGTATTTAAAATGTAATATTCTATCAAAATAAGATTAAATATACCAGTGATGTCATTTAAAATTTGAAAGTACCTACCTGTTATTTTCGATTAAACCAGAAGTAATAAAAACAAGCAAGTAGATTAACCAATTTACAATTATTATAACAAATAGCGATATACCAAATTTTATTTTTCTAGTAGTAAAGTAAAGATAAAGAATCATATTTTTTAATAGCGGATAATAAAAGAGATCTTTTTTTATCCACAAAAATGTTTTTTATTTTATAATCATATCACTTTCTTCTTTACGGTCAAAATTTAGGATAATTTTTAACCTATACGCAAAAACTTGGAAAATTATTGCTTAGGCAAACATGGAGTAAAAATTAAAGAAAAAGTTAGTAGAATATTTATCTGAACTCTTTGTAAAAACTAAACCAATAAACAAGTTATAATGATGTTTGGTATGCCTATTAGTACTCTACTACTTGATGTGGTTGTATGAGTACCGAATTATTTTCGACACAATAATAGATTACTAGCGTGCTCTCCAATATTAGTCATTGTTTATCCTTAGCAATTATTTTTCAAGTTTTTGCCTATAGGTTTATAAGAATCAGCCTCTTTAACAAAAAGAAAATAATAATTTGTTATCTAGGAAAAATCTAAAAAGTTTAAATTTTTTATTGACATTTTTTATTTTAAAAGGACAAAACAAAACACAATTATCTATTTATACCGTTAAAAACCACTTAATTTTTAAAGTATCTCCTCTTGCTATTTCTTTCATAGAATAACTTAATTTTATGATGTCCACCTATTGTATTCTATGAAATGACAAAAGCAAGCACTGACACAATTTAATAATAAAATAGAAACATAAAACAAACATGTTTAAATACTGTTTTCATCCTTGCCAAATATTTATTTAAATTGGATTTTTGAGATAGAGTCTCTATTTTACTACCGACCTATTATACTTGAATAAAGCAAAATTTTGTAACCATGTTTCCGCAATCATTATTATGTTTACAGGTATTGTTCAGAGTGGACAATGCAACTGGGTATATTACACAATAGCTACGATTTGTAAAATTTTATGTGTGACAGACAAGGTAGGTATAAAACCCAATTTAAAGTTACCGCTTACAATACTTTTGACAATTGACAATAAATCTACGGGAGTCCTATATTTTTAAATTACCGGGTAGGTCGAATTGCACTTGTGCATGTATGTACAGTGACGGAAATAAAATTTCGTACACTTAGGTTAACATTTTATGTCAATTTTCAATATTTTGGTAAACTTGGCTTTTTACCTTTTTCTCACCTTAATTAATATTCAATAAAATACATGACTCCAAAATAAATATATAGTTTATTTTCTTCAACTATTAAAGAAAAACACTGGTTTAATATTTCAAAGCGGCACCATTTTTTTCCACTAATAAGTTTAAACGTGTGGGCATTAATGCAATCGGTATTTGTGCATGGTGAACATTGTAATTATTCCAGGTTTCTTCAATTTTATTTTACAAATCATCACTGTTTTGTGGATGGAAATCATTGTTCTTGTTAATTTCCTTAACGATATATCCCCAAACGTTTTCGATTGGATTGATATCAGGGCTTCTTGAGGACCAAGGTAACAATGAAATGTTATTTTCCAGTAGCCAGTCCACAACTCTCCTTTCTGTATGGACGGGGTAGTTGTCATGCTGGTATATAAAATTTTCTTGTTCAAATATATTGTTAACCGATGGCAACATAACATTTTGGAGTATGTGTATATAAGCATGACTATTAAATCTTTCTCGAATACGGTGGCATATGCCTAGCCCTCTGAAAGACATATACCCCTAGACATTAACAGAAGAAAATTTTCACCTTGTTTTAACATGTTGGGTATATCTTTCTTCGTACCATGTATTTTGCGGCCTATACACTCTAATCTACCCGCTATAATAAGATTGATGAGAATCTTCTCATAGGTAAATACTACCCTTTCCCAAAATCCATAGCTTGCGGTAAATATTCCAGTGCAAACCCCATTCTTTGCTCTTTATTACCACTTACTTCTGAGGCTTTGAATAGTGCTTCTTGGTTTCCCAACTTGCTGAGCTATTCTTCCCAGAAAAACACCTTCTTCGAATAGAGTAATTACTCTAGCCTTCTCTAGCTCATTCATTTTCCAAAATTAAAGAAAGTAAAATAATAAAATTTTAAAATGTGTGACAGATAACAATTTGTCAAGTAAGGTATATTTCTAGGTGATCCAGGTACGCAAAAGCCAACATCACACTGGGAAAAATTAGGAGTACGATATTTTAATTCCGTCACTGTACCTACCTACCTGGACAAGAGCAATATAATCAATTACAAAAATAGTGAGATTAATTTGAAGATGAAAATTATGTTTCCAAAAAAAAAATTATATAATAAGTCGCAACATCATTGAAATAATTACAGTGTAGGAGGTGGTAACGTATTCAAAAAAGAATTATAGGTCAGCTGATTTTTGATATGTTGTTCTTCTTTCTCTTCTGGATAGACCGTGGGCTGTCTGGCTGAAGGTAGTGGTTCCGTTTATTAGTTCACATCCTACCTGTACAGGTAATAATCCAAGGTTTTGAAAACATTTTAAGAATACTAATTTTTAATTTCTTGTTTTAGGTAGGTTTACCTATCATATTTTTTATTGCCAGGCACTTTTATCATTAATAATTATTATATAGTCGTCCCCCTTCAAATTTCTGAACCGTTTGGTATATTTTAATGAAACTTGAAACGATAATAATGGATGACCATAGTCTGTATTTTTTACATCAGCTCTAAATGTCAAGGTAACAGCTCTAAATGTCAGGGTAACAGCTGGGCGCCAACCAGACAGCCAAGGATCTACCCTATTCTATTCAAAGAAGAGCTATTCGTCTCATTAATGATCCTTCACTTACAGAAAGGCTTCCCTCTCTTGCACATCGTCGGGCTGTGGGGGATTTATCGCTTTTTATAGGTACTTCCATGGCTTCTGCTCTAAAGAATTGTCCAGTATAGTTCCTCCACTTACGGTTCCCAACAGAGAAACTCGTGGTTCCGCGAGTATGCATCCCTATACGGTCCAACTGAACAGGCCCCGAACTTCCCACTTTGTTCGTTCTTTTATCCCTAGAGTTTCTAGGTTGTGGAACCTGCTTCCCGCGGAGGTCTTTCCTTCCCCCAAATCTTCAAGTATTTAAGTCCCGTGTCAACAAACTCCCTCTTACCTCGCTTAAGACACCCACGGTACGTTAGTATTTAGGCTTTTAGCCTTCGTGGTTTGTCCAAAGATAAAAAAAAAAGAGGAGGGAGAACAACATATCCAAAAATACAGCCAACCTAAAATTCGGACTAATTAGATCTGTGCTACTAGAATTTCAGATTCGACACCTTAAAGTAGTTGTCGTGGAAGCCTGGGAACCCACCAGGTCGATCTGGTTGCTGTTTAAATGAAGACCATATATCTATCTATACAGAAAAAGTGCAAATATTTTTGGGGATTAAAAACAAGAAAACACACTTTGTTAAGAAATTGGAAAATAGTATATTGTGCAACAAGTTTTGAAAAAAACTCTTTGCACACAAGTATAGACTGGACTACAGTCATACGAGTGTGCAAAGAGTCAGTTTCAAATGTGTTGCACACAATACTTTTTCTTCGACAGCAGAAAATGAGGATAAATATGTGATTTTTATTATTTTTGTTCTGTTAACTTTTGACAGGACTATGCAAAAATTTTCCATACCGCCGCGCCATAAGAAATGATTTCACACGCTTATGTCAAAACCAAATGACAGAAAATAAAATATTTTTGACTGGTTGACACTAACGAGGTTAATATCATAAATCAAATGAAATTAGTCATTTTCAGATCCTGTTTGACGTGCGTTTTTAGACACTTTTCATAGCAGTCGTAGAAACAATATCTAAGAAGTCAAAATTGTCTTAGCGCAAAGGTTAAAAAATTCTATTAAAAATACGTAAAGTCAAATTATTAATATTGTCATACATTATTTAAATGTTAAAGTTGGGCCTAATTGCCCATGTTTAATTGTTTAAATGATTATAACTTAATAGGTATTAATTTTTCGAGAAATGTAAAGGGTCATTTTTGATTGAAAAATAGTCAAAAAATAAAATAAAATTTAAATAAATAATATTTAATGCAAACAAAAAAACTTTAGGTGTTAACGGTTTAAAAAAAATTTGACCAAAATTCAAGCTGGTATCATGGGTCATTTCTAGAATAATCGATGTAAGTTATTAATAAATTATGTTGTTTTGAATAGTATTTTTAACTTTAAGCATAAAAAAAATCAAAAATTAACCATGTTCTATTGGACAGTTTAAAGTTAAAAAATGTCACAAACATTCTCTAAAACAAGTTCTAGAGATAACTGAATTGTTATCCGTAGGACAATATGGTAATATGGCTTAATGATTGACAAGTTAGTTAGCTCTGTTGGTAGTGACACTGTTTTTTGATCCTGGTTCTGGTTAATTGTGTACATGAGACGTACCTAATGTGGATTTTTTGGTTTTATAGTTGAAACTGTTTAAAGTGCTCTGCTCATTGCAGATTAAAATCAATGAAGTAATGACCTACTGTTTAAAATAAATAACTGTTACAAAAAAATGTTCATAAAAATATGGAAAAAAACGAAACAAAAAAAAGTTAATTGACCCAAGTACATACAATTTTCTTAATATAATTAAATACATAAGTGCATACTTATGAAGAGAATAATTGTTTTTAAAACAAACAAGCGTCATTAGATTTTTCAAAAGAAAATTAAACACTTTACACCACATTCACTTTTCAGTGCACTTCCTACTTGACGAAAACATGTAAATTTATTATTCTATAGCAGGCCGACCGTTCAAAGTAGGAGAGAAACAGATGTCGAACGCTGCCGAACGCGGAGGCCGGATATGCCTCTTCCGCGCTCTCGCTTGCACTTTAAGCTTTAAATGGAACGCCGCATGAGTCATGTTTTTGTACGTGCAGCAGGCTCGAACTATAAGACATTACCAGGTCAAAAATAAAAATAAATAAATAAATAAATAAAACATAAATAAAATGCTAATTTAGGAAATTTCTATACGGTGGTAAAAAAATTGTATCTTTTTACACATGGTATTGCCGCAATCGCCTGACTTCTCGTGCTGTCAAACTTTTGATTTATTAAAAAAATATTCACTTAATGTACTTGTTTTATAAACTACAATTATTACATATTGGGTTCTTTCTAAAAATACCAGTATAATAAAATTTGAAAATAATAAACTTTTGAACACTAATCTCTTAAGAGCGACCTTTAGAAAAGTGTTTTAAAAGTTAAGGCAGAAACCGGGAACGTTTTATTTAAGAGAAATAAAAGAATTTCGTGAAGCTGATGAAAGTTTTAAAAAAGTTTAGAAAATCGATTCAGCCGCAAAGCCTGTGCAAAGATGCATGAAAATACAGATCGGCATCTGTTGTTAAATCGCTTTCGTAAAACACGATAACGGTTTTTACTTTGAGTTGGACTACTTTTTTTTTTAAATTAATACATTGTTTCTTTACGTAACCTATAATTAAAAATTAAACTTAAATTATTTAGAAACAACAACAAGTACAGCCATTTTTGTAATAATAATAGAGAATTATTGCAAGTTGCCTTATTAAGCTCGGGTATTATTAATACCGGCCTTATTTAAATAGTGCTTGTACCCACAATTTAGAGTTATTGCAAATCATGTTGACAGTACCATTAACCTAAAAAATAGGGAAAAAATTTTAGTTGTTTTTCTTTATTGTTTTGTGTTGTAGTGTTTTGTTTTGCACAATTACAGAATTATATTTAAAAAAACAAGGTTTTAAGTATTTTTACTTCTAAAAACTTTTTGATTTTGTGGTCGGCAGCCGTTCGGTTTACACGAACAGTTCCGAAGTTAAAATAAGACCCAAATAAGGCACGACCTAAAACCGACATAAATAAAGCCAGGCACTATACTTATTAAGGGAGTCCTTAACTTACCATGCATCTGCGCAAGCTCAGATGTCAAAATAAGGCCGGTATTATTAGTGCCTGGCTTTATTTCACTGTGCAATAATTCTTTAATAAAAAAAATAGCAGTACCATTTAAAAATATTTTTATTTACAATCATGTATGTAAATTTGACATTTCCGAATTTTTGAAAGTTTACGAGTGTCACTTTTTAGTTTAAAAGGCACCCTCACTTTAAAATGATTCGTTTCCAAAATACAGGGTTACAAAATGGTTTGCCACTGCTTATCTTTAAATCAATATTATCTTGAAAATAATAAAATTACTTACTTTGGAGTTAATTTGTTTTCTTGTTATTTTTTCATACGACGAACGATTTTCGTTTAAAATAATTAAAGGCCATTTTAATGGATGGCAAAATCGTTAAAATCTGATATGGTGTATAGTATGTACAATTTGATTTTGACTTTAATTAAAAACTATAAATACTGATTTTTTTTATTAGGTTTAAATTGTAGTAATATAGGTTTTTAACGTTTTTTTTTTTTAACAAATTAGATATACATTATACAAAAACGAATTTTACATAAAAACACCATATTATATTTTAGCAATTTTGTTGCATCAAATGGCTTCTGATTTTTTCCCTTTAAAACATGTTTCAGTTAGGGTTTTTAATTGAAAAATTAAAGTTTTTACTACCGGAAGCAAACAGGGCCAGCTTAGCAAAGGGGCCGCCCCAAGCCCCCACTCGGTAGGGGCCCCCAAAAGGTTGGTTTTTATTAGACAAAAGGTACATTTGTAGTTTTTGTAGTTAGTAACCGGAATTTTGGAAAAGAGGACCTTTTTTTGTTAGAAAGAAAAAGCAGAGAAAGGGGAGGCCGACCTTAGAAAGTATATTAAGTTACAGTGGGAGGGCCTTATTTTGGATTAAGGACCTTCTTTTATATTAAAAAAACATTTATTTACTTAAGTAATATAAGCGCCAAGTTTACCTTTCCGCCTCGAGCCCCAACACCCCTAGCTACGCCACTGCCTTGGAGTCTATGTGAACTGAAAGAGAGCTCACGAGAAAGTGCGATCGTGTATATAATAAACTGACGGCGCGTTCCTACGCAACTGATTGTGTCAGTCTTACTCGCATACTTGCCTAAAGTAGGCTCGAAAAAATGCCTCACCGTGTATATGTATGTTTATTTGTATTAACTCGGGCATTAACTAAACGTTAATGATCCCAACCCCTTCATGCGTTTGCTAGGATCGCGCCTCAAATGACCTCGATCATTAATCGCCCTTAATAACACTTCATAAACTATAAGCGATAAGGCGGTAACCAAATTTTTAATTTTTTTGACCCGACTCAAGTCCTAAGAGGATAATAATATCATTATTTACTAATTTTAGTCTCTAAATTTTAATGGCTACATAAACTAAAATCAAGTTGGCGTTTTTAAAATTTTATCGAAATAAATAATCATAAATTCTTGTCTAATAATGTTCTTTCTGTTGACCTCCTGCTGGCCAAGTTTTAAAAATTCTCACCTATCATAAATACTCCGTAATAAACCGTCAACAAATTACAATTATTGCACCTCTCTAGCTACTTAAAATATATTTATAACCCTTTGCCTCATAAACCCAAAATATTTTATTGGGCTGTATATTTCGAATGAATATACAATTACTAAATTATTATTTACGATAGATTGGACAAGTTATTTTATGACTTGTTTGAAGAGAAGCACGCTTTTGTTAAACAAAATCCTGTTAGGGACACGGAAGGCATAAATATCAGTAGGTAATAAAAGTTCTTACAAAAGAGTTAATAAATCAAATTAAAGTTACATAAAATGGCATAAAGAAAGTTATGACCCCCAAAGTTAAAACGGTATAAAGTTTTTACAGGGTATTAAAGTAAATAATCTTACTTACTCTTGAACAAAAAGGGTTTCGTTTATGAAAAGCAAAAATCTGTAAAATGTTCTTTGAAAAGTTAAACATCAAAGCTAGTGCAACTTTAAATATTTAGTACATTGAAGCTAAGTAGAAAATTTAAGGGTATTTTTAGACAAAAAGAAAACTCTTTTCAAAACTTTTTAAAAAATATTCGGAAAAAGCTCTTACATCAATACTGGTATATATCTATAAAGAATAGATTGCTAAATATAATATTAAACGCATACTAGTATACAGGGTGTTTTCATATCGGATATTCCCTGTAAATTATGAGTAAGAAAATCGCTGACATTAAAATTGGGTGTTGGTAAATTAGTTTCCAATCACCTGGGTTATTACTTACTCTTACTTAATATTGGTACCTATTTGGAGACGGCCAGGACCGCAAACATGTTGGGAACTGATTTACATATAAGTTGTCAGGGCAACCAAATAGGTTGGGAACAAATTTTCCTACTATTTTTGATTTGGGAACCAAGTTACATGTGCCCTTAAAATTTAAGCCTTTAACATATAAGATTGGGTAAAGCATTTAACGATTTGTTTCCCGGTAGCGAAGTGATTAGAGTCTTGGATCTTTAATCCAGAAGACCCGGGTCCGATCCTCAGCCGTAAGGATATTAGTAGGTAGTAGGTATTTAAAATATAACGCCCTTGGTGTCACTACTGCGTTGTCTAGAAGATGATGTGAAATGCAAAAATTGCATGTAGACCAGGGTCGATAATTTTGAAACCAAAAGAAAAAAAACCATTGTAAAAATATAACAAAAATTAAGGGAAAAATAAATTACGGGCAATCTGACATCGGAAAGGAAAAGAGGGTTTAACACAAGTCCTATGAAAAAAAGGTTAAAAGAATTTTTTTAGGTAATAAAAAGATCTAGATTTTTTGTATTTACACTTTTTCACATAACCTTTAAATTATGTAAAAACTCAAATATCCAAGTTTGTGTTTATTTTTTTTTGTTTTACAAAAACAAAATATTTTTCACAAAATTTGGTGAAAACCTTTATACATACGTTCCAAGAATACTGTAACTTTTTGGATTGAAATATTTATTTTTACATATTATTTCGACTTAATATTAAAAAATACCCCTATTAATCAAAAATTTACTTGTCAAAACATAGAAATTTTCAAAAAAGTTAGTAGGCTTTTTGTTCGTTGAACCTCTTCTTTCTAATGGTCCAAAAAATATACATTACCAAGGTAAAAATCGTATGTTACACTTAAACCTCCCTCTCCCTTTCCTGAGCTTAAATCGACCGTAACTTATTTTTACTTTAATTTTTCTTTTATTCTCTACCTTTTTAAATGATCTTCATACTACTATATTTATTTTTCACTTTTTACCTTTTGCCCTGGTCTAATGTTTCAGTGCTTGGACAACGTTGAAGAAAAAAGATGGGGTAAACATCTAATAACCCGACACCAAAGTTGCTCTGGTAAAAAAACGATATAGTATTATTTGATTCCACCTCTAACTCATGTCTAAGCACTTTCATAAATACATATAAGAAGGGGTGCTATGGGGGTCAGAGTTTTGCAGAATACTGAAAATCGGTATTCGAATACGAATACGAATACCGGAAGAAGAAAGTATTCGACTACTGAATAATTGAATACTTGGAAGAAAAAAGTATTCGAATACATGAATACCCGGAATCGGTATTCGAATAGCGGGAACGAAAAGATTCGAATACTACTAAACAAAACTTATGACAAAATTTTGAAGAGCAAAAAACAAAAAAAGTCCTTACCTCTTTTTTTTCTATTTTGCTTCCCTTTTGCTATTCAAATCCTGACGATTTTAGTATTCGGATACTGCTTACACTTTTTAGTATTCGAATACTCGGAACGCCGGTATTCGAATACTCAAAAATATTCGTCGAATACTTCTAAATATTCGAATACAGAACTCGGAATACTGAGCAAAATAGCAAACACACAAATGTATTCGAATACTATTCGAATACCGGCAAAATGTATTCTGAATAATACTGAGAATACTGAGTATTCGAATACGACCCAACTCTGATGGGGGTGTTATATTTTTGGTTGAAATCATAAATTTAAAATGTTAAAAATTTGAATTTTTCAGTTGTTTTTATAACAAGTCATTTTGTATAATTTATAATGCGACAATGTTTTTAAAATATTAATGCCAATAATTATTATGTGTCTGTAAAGCGCTTAGTAGCACATGTGATAGGCTTTCACAAAGGAACATCTGGTGTTAAAAACGGTTATAAATAACAGACATTTGACACAAGAACAAGGGCTATAAGTTTTTAAAGGAATAATTTACCCTCATAACGGTGTCAACTACTGTAGAAAGCTATGCATATTTTCGGTAAATATATTGCAACAAAACTATTTTAGACTGATGCAATCATCACTTTTAATCTTTCTGGAATATGATTTATTTTTAAAAACTTTTTTGAAGTAAGAATATTTAAAAGACTTAGAGGTTCTTATTCTAAAACAAATTTAATAAAGAAAAAAATTGGGTTTCACTAAAATTACCCCACTTCGTTATATTACGGACGAGTCAAGTGCCAAGTATTAAATGTGACATTTTTTTTTATTAACTAGCCAATGCTGGTTTGGGAACTTCTTGTTTGGGAACCCTATAAAATTTTACCTGACCTCTCCTCTTTTTCTCTGGTTTAGTCACCTTGGTAAAAATGCATACTTATTTCTTCTTGTTTGGTACACTAAATGTGGGCATATAATTTTTAATTGGATTTATAAAGTGTGTATTATTCTTGGGTTTAATTAAGAAATAAAAAAATACTTATACTAATTTAGGAGTCTTTACACATGGGTTTTATTAAAATTCGCAAATGAATTATATGCACTCCTTTAGAGTACCAAGAGGAAATAATTACATATTTTGTCCAGGTGACCAAACCAGAATAAAAAGGGTAAAAGAGATAAAATTTTATTAGGTGTCCAAACAGGAAGTTCCCAAACAAAAAGAACCGACTAATTATATTAGTGAAATTACCACTTAATTATTAAATACCTAGAAAAAATATGTTGTTGTCATAGTAACAAAACATCAGCATCCAATTGATCAAAATTAACAGCGGTAAAGGTTTCTGTAAAACAATTTCTAAAAATAATATATATTTTTTTAAACTTAAGGTTTGGTAGAAAAGATACAATTGAAGTTTTAAGTTATACAGTATGTCCACAAATGGGCTTTACAATAGGACAAATGGACCAAAAATTTAAATGTCTAAGAAAGCCGTGTATGGCAACTGCTTCTGCTTCTTAAAAGAACAAGATCCATGTTAAGAAATTTATTTTGTTTTGTTCAAGGGCTCCAAAAACTCTAAAAATGTGAAAATGGACCAAGAGAAAACTGCTTTTATTTTTAATAATTCAGCAAAATGTCAAATAAAATAGATTTTTAGAATTGAATAAGGATCCCAAATCTGAAATTTCACATGAAATATACATTTATTTTTTCAGGATCATATTCCATTTATTAATGTTTTACACTTTTTTTGCCTAATTTACCTGTTTTTTTGAAACGATTTATTTAATGTTTAAGTTTCTCAAATTTATTTAAATACAAAAATGAATTAATTAGATAAAAAAGTGTAAAACATCAATAAATAAAAATAATACTTAAAAAAAATGTTTTTTTTTTAAATCTGAAATATCAGATATGAGATATCCCTATTTAATCCTAAAAGCCTTTTTATTTGTCATTTTGCTAAATTATTTGAAAGTAAGGCAGTTTTCTCTTGGTCCATTTTCACATTTTTGTACTTTTTGGAGCCCCTGTACACAACAAAACAAATTTTTCTCAAAAATGGTTTCACGTTATTTTCATTGGTTTGTTTACTTTTTCATGTTGGGTAAAATTTGCAAAATTATAGTCATAAATTTTTTCACAGATGATACATTATTAATTTATTAAGTGGTTTCTAGAAAAGTCCTACTTAAAAAAGGGTTTTTCCTTATTGCGGTAAAACAAATTAGAGGAATATTCCCGAACTAATGCCTTAAAAAATGCTTGTAAACCATAGGTCCGGAAATGCAATACAAGATACAGGGTGGCAAACTTTAAATAAAAACTTCAAATTTTTATCATAATTATCCGATTTTAATAAACTTTGGCAGTGAAATTTTTAATCGCAAGAGGCTTATGTAGACTTTTATTAAGTCCAGTGGCGAGTGGCACCTAAACATATATTTCTAACAAAAAATGTAAGTCACTGGCTTTTGTGCATTTTTTGTATTTTCCTCAGAAAAATCAAATATACAGCTTTTTTCGGGACCACTTAACATAAAAAATATTTTTTATAATTTTTACTTAAAATTAAAAACATCTAAACTAATAAATTTACTAAATAAAATATTTTTAATTTTTTTATGTTCCTTGGGTTGTTCAGGGATATGCAATGAAGAGTTTTTTTTTACGAAGCAAGAAACTAAAAAATGTAATTTTATTATGCCAATTTAAATAAAATATAAAAAAATAGAAGAAAGTTAGTGGCATATATTTTTTCGTTGGAAATATTCGTTAACGAGCCGCTCAAGACGCCACTAGACTTTTAGGGAGAGAGAAATTTAGAACCTGTAAATAAACAAAAAATCAGAAAAAAAATTAATAAAAGAAATTTTTTTCATGTAAACAAAATTTTCCTTGTATGGTTAAACTTTGTAACATTCTAATATTTAAGAGCATAAATATATTGTGTCCCATTTACATGCACCATTTGCTTGTTTTCTCCGTTCATATTTTAAGAGTAACGACTGTATCCTGAACAATTTCTAAGTAAAACACCCTGGAGAACGCTTGCAATAAATAAATTGTATATGCACCAACTACAGCAAAATAAGCTTGCTCACACTTTTTCTCTCTATTATTCTTAAAACGTTTTTTATCGTTGTTTGGATATGTTCCAAGTGCTGAGATGTCCTCAATCGCTGCCGCAATAAATTTATTAAATCAAAAATTTATTTTTAAAGAAACAGTGTTCTATTTTATATTTTTACAACCCCATTCACTAAAAATATTTAAAATTTTAACTTGAAAGACATGTTAGAAATACGGATTGCTTAATATATGCTTTGTTTTTAGCAATTCCTATATACAGGATGTTCAGAAAGTCAACGATAATATAAGGAAGACTGATGTAACAACCCATAAGCACAATACTGCTTTCTTGGACTTCTATTGTCTTTTATTTGTAACTGATTCACGACCTTTCGGATGGTGTCTATCTCCAACCGTTTTTAATTGATAACTTTTAAGTTATATACAGATGTGGAAACGAACTGGCGACCATAGACAATTAAAAGCATAGAAAATATTTAAGGTGGGATGTGTGTTGTTGATGTCACCGTCCGACGAAAGACGGAAGCAGTGTAAGCCAGAAGTTCCTGATTTCTTTCTTCTCAAAGCGGCGCCCTCGTTGCAGGGAAAAATTTTAGGAGAGTACATCGCAAATTGGTAAACGGGATTTAATGCAAGATTTGCCTATGATCGACGGTTTGGTTTCCAAACCGGGATATATAGTATTATGCACTTTTTAAATAAATTACTATCTCTTTATTAACTGTAAGTTTCTTTAAAATTTTTGTGGCTTTCTATGGATCTAAGTATATCATAATGATTATCAGATCAAACTAAAAAGTTCAAAATAATTTTTAAAATAATCCTAAAACAGTAATGAACGAAAAATACTAGTATTATTGTAAAAAGCGTCGGGCGCTTAATACGGCAGAAAGAACCTATACTTTTTACAATTATACTAGTATACTTCGTCTATTATTCTTTTAAACCATTTTTAACACGCTTTTATTAACTTGGGTTGTAACTATCTATCTATCTATCTATGTAACGGAATCTTTGAGCCTAATTTTAACTAACTTCCAGCTATTCGATTTCTTTGAAACTTTGCACACGTGTCAAGGACCGATGAAGATGCAATAATTTAAAAACAGTATCCCGTTATCTTTTTTTGAATCGCCAGGAAAAAAATTCCATTATATTATAAAAACAACACCTAGGATGCCATCTGTTGGCAACATTTCAAACTTTGCTATTAAATGAAGAAGAAATTTTTTAGTTTTTACACAATTTGGTTAGTTGCACCATGGGTGTTCAATTTTTATGAACAATAAAAATATAGGGTTAGTTGCACCATTACTTCAAGGATTCCATAATAAAAATTACATTATGTGTAATGTATACATAATACATAATGTGCAATTAATAAAAATTAACATTCTTTTTTGGATCGCCAGGAAAAAAATTTTCCTTTATACAGGGTTATTCACGTTAAACGACACGGATTATTACAGCTTTATTATTTAATTTTATAAAAGTTTTTCTTTTTGGATAGATAGATAACTATGGGAAGTACAATTTAAAATTATTTTCATAATGTATAGGGTGTCCCAAAAGTACAAAAAATATTAAAGTTATATTTTTTTAAATGGAAGACCCTGTATATTATTTTATTTTTGATTTCTACGTCTAAAATAAAGGTAAGTTTTATTAAGATTCAATCCACCTAAACCTTACAGATTTTGAAATATTTTGGATTTTGTGAAAATGTAGTACCAATTTTCGGCTTTAAGCTCTTAACGTCTATTTTCTATTTGTAAACCATATTTACACTAACGTGTAATAAATGATTAGGTTTTCTATTGCAACTTGTAAAAATTCACTAAAGTATACAGGGTGTCCGAAAAATAAGATCAAATAACTACCAGCTTTAAACGGTAATAACTGGTTTAACTTAAATGGAACACCCTGTATTTTTTATTAAAATGAGATTTAGAATTTAAATATCTAACGATTACTTTAATACTTCCCTATACCTAACTCTTTCCATTTTCATGGAAAATGCATATTTTTGTAATGTAGACCGAATTTAAGAAACTTATTGTTTATCAAGTCACCTATGCCATATTGACATGTCAGAACAGCTTAAAACAAACGATAGGACTTTGACTGACACATTTAATTAACAATACTTCAAATTTAAAAAATAATAAACACAAGTTGAAAAATATGTAAATTTACTATAAAAGATGTTCAAAATGGCGACCGTCGGCCTCTAAACATAAACGTACCCTCTTCTTAAAACCTTCGGCAACATTTAACAACATTTCGGGGTTTATGTTTTGAAAAGCGTCTTTAATGCGCTCCTTCATATTTTCTTGAGTTGTTGGAGGTATATTGTAAACGATTTCTTTTATGTGCCCCCATAAAAAGAAGTCGGGTGCAGTCAAGTCAGGTGACCTCGGGGGCCAAATCTGAGGTCCATTTCTTCCAATCCATCGATATGTATAATTGACATTCAAGAATTCTTGAACGCCGCGATGAAAATGAGGGGGCGCGCCATCCATTTGAAGCCACATCCTTCCTCGTATTTCTAAGGGAATGTCTTCTAATAGGAGAGGAAGTTCATGTGTCAAAAAATTTAAAAACATTAAGCCATTTAAATGTTCTTCAAAAAATACGGGCCTATTAGATATTGACCCAATATGCCGCCCCACACATTTACTGACCACCTATGCTGGTTATCTCTAACTCTAAACTGATGCGGATTAATATCCGAATAATAGTGGAAGTTATGCCTATTAACTGATCCATTGTTGTGAAATGTGCATTCGTCAGTAAACAGAACAAAATTAAAAAAGTCTTCATTTTCCCCACTTTGTCTAACACCCACATACAAAATTCAACTCTTGTCTCAAAATCATTATCCGATAGTGCTTGATGAAGCTGGATTTTATAGGGATGGTATTTATGTTTTTGAATTATCCTTGAAACGCTTGCCTGGCTAATGTTGATATTTTGCGCAATTTGGTTTTGGCCTATATGGGGATTTTCAATTAAAGAAGCAATCACTGCAAATTCGGTGTCTTCGTTTCCTGTCACAGGCTTTTGTTTATGTTTTTCTTTGGTAAAAACAGTCCCATTTTGCCTAAGTTGTACTAAAAGTCTTTCGAAAACGGCTTTATTTGGATGACTTCTGTCGGGATACCTTTCAGCGTAGACTCGTGACGCCAAAAAGCAGTTTTCTAGACATTCTCCAAGAATAAAAATCATGTCGATCCGTTCTTCTTTTGAATAAACCACCATTTTAATTAGTAAATTAATCGATGAGAGGAACAAAACCAACAAACCTACACCTTCACTAACAGCTAAGGTCCTGTCGTTTGTTACAAGCTGTTCTGACATGTCAATATGGCATAGGTGACTTGATAAACAATAAGTTTCTTAAATTCGGTCTACATTACAAAAATATGCATTTTCCATGAAAATGGAAAGAGTTAGGTATAGGGAAGTATTAAAGTAATCGTTAGATATTTAAATTCTAAATCTCATTTTAATAAAAATACAGGGTGTTCCATTTAAGTTAAACCAGTTATTACCGTTTAAAGCTGGTAGTTATTTGATCTTATTTTTTGGACACCCTGTATACTTTAGTTAATTTTTTACAAGTTGCAATAGAAAACCTAACCAATTATTACACGTCAGTATAAATATGGTTTACAAATAGAAAATACACGTTGAGAACTTAAAGCTGAAAATTGGTACTACATTTTCACAAAATCCAAAATATTTCAAAATCTGTAAGGTTTAGGTGGGTTGAATCTTAATAAAACTTACCTTTATTGTAGGCATAGAAATCAAAAATAAAATAATATACAGGCTGTTCCATTTAAAAAAATATAACTTTAATATTTTTTGTACTTTTGGGACACCCTGTACATTATGAAAATAATTTTAAATTGTACTTCCCATAGTTATCTATCTATCCAAAAAGAAAAACTTTTATAAAATTAAATAATAAAGCTGTAATAATCCGTGTCGTTTAACGTGAATAACCCTGTATTATAAAAATATAAAAACAACACCTAGGTTGCCATCTGTTGGCAACATTTCAAACTTTGCTATTAAATGAAGAAGAAATTTTTTAGTGGGTTGCAATATATTGGCAACGGTCCAAACATTGCCTGGATTGCCATCTGTTGGCAAAATTTCAAACTTTGCTACTTAATGAAGAAGAAATTTTTTAGTGAGTTGCAATCTGTTGGAAAAATTTTAAAATTTGCCACTCTTGTTCATTAAAATTTTTTCGCCATTTTGTCAAGAGTAGCAGAAACTAAAAAATGAAAAATAATTAATAGTTTAAAAAACTAAAAAACACGCTTTTATATGCAACCGAACTAAAAATTAGAAAATAATTTTTCATTAAAAAAATATTGTCATTTCATAGTAAAAAGCGTGGGGTGATAAATATATTAAATGTTATAATTATTATATTTGCAAATATCTATGATGGAAAAGTTATGAAAAAATAGTAAAATGCACCCCACGCTTTTTACTATGAAATGACAATATTTTTTTAATGAAAAATTATTTTCTAATTTTTAGTTCGGTTGCATATAAAAGCGTGTTTTTTAGTTTTTTTAAACTATTAATTATTTTTAATTATTTTCGAATTTTTGGTTCGTGTGTGTGTATTTTCCACTTTTTAGTTCGATTGTCAAAAAGTGTAAGACATTAAAAGCAGTCGTGAGTTCTGGTTAGTATCTAGACGTATTTTAAATTAAAGCGTTTTAAAAAAGTTTTTTACTTTGATTCCGGACAGTATAATATAAACAGTAAAACGTAGGGTGGGCCAAACAGAGACGTCCAAAATTTGAGAAATTTTTATTAAGAACAAATAATGACTGATGGTGAAAAAAAGTAGGTATATTATTTTCAGTAATAATATCTCACAGATTCGTTAGTAGACTTATTTGAAATTTGGCAGTGTTGTTCAATATGATAATGCGCTACTTCACCAATAACCAGATGATAATTATAAATTCCAGCGGCGGCGCTAGGGGCAATCTCACTGATATTATTGACAAAAAAAGTACTCCACTTTTTAAAGATTTTTACACTTTTTAGGTTAAGCAGCTAATTATACAATTTTTCTGTTCTTTAATATTTGTTTGTATCTTGATTATTCTCGAGAAAAACAAATAAAACCCTTTTATTTCGTGTTTTACGAATACATAGATCTTTAACATGGATCTCTGGATCTTCCTAAGTAAAGATAATTTACCTCCTTTTTATTCACCATTAGAAATTATTTGTCCTTAATAACAAATTTTTCAAACGTCTCCTATCGGCCCACCCTCTATATATTATAAGCGAACATACATATTTATAGGCAAACACACATACAAGTAAAGCTAATAAAAGCGTGTTAAAAAAGTCAGAGAAGATTCTCACAGCATAAGTACTAAAAAGTTATATTTATATTTGTCACGACAACTCATACATTTCCTTTCCCCAACTGTCTATATTCTCCCAAGAGTGATTTCCCCAATACTTTCAAACATATAACCTTTTAAGAAAGCGTGTTTAATAAAAGATGCAAAAAGCAAAAACGAAAAGGAAGTCAAGAAAATAAAGTGACACAATCGTAATCCATAAAATCTAGTATTCTCGAAAGATAGGAAATATTTTCCAGCTTCACGATTCATATGTAAATAAAATATACGTCCGATAGTATCCAGGGGAATATTAACAGATATTTATATGCCGCACTGCACCATTTATAAGTCGTTGGGATGTCTTGAATGTTAGTGCAACATTTATTTTTATAGTACAAGAGTTTACATTTTAGCGACAATAAATAATCCCTTAAATATACAACTAGTAAAGTCTAAAAGGAATCGCGCGGAATATGCGTCCTAATTTATTTTTCCTACGACCACTTGTGAAAATAGCAAATAGCACGCTGGTTTCATGCATAGAAAATGCGTTATATCACACTAGTGATGCAAAATACTTTACAGTAGAACCCAAATTAGCGAAAATCATCTTATTAACGTTAAGTTACTACACAGTATATGCTTTCTTCTAATATTTAAAAGAGTAATAATAAAATTTCCGAAAAAATAAAAACATAAACAAAAATAGCCATAACCACAAAAAAAAATTTTCACTGACTGCTCGCTCAGTTGGCACAGTGTTATCAGGTAAGTAGATCAAATTAAAAACTCCCTCCTACCTTTGAGCATGCACTATATAGAGGCAGCCTTGCCGCTTGACCGTTCGACCTAAAGCGCCAGAGAAAAACTCCTATGGATCAAATCCTTTTTCTCTGTCTTCGTGTGCTCAAACAACTAGTTAAATCTTCTTTTTTAAATCCCTTAATTAAACCTGAGGCTAATACACACTTTATGAATCCACTTTCTTCTATCCATTCATAAATAGAATCAGACCCTTCCGACGTTGCCAAATGCTTTCCATATTTTGCATGGTATAACGGACTGTTTAGTAGTCGTTCGTTTTTCTTACTTTTAGGACCTTAGGTTATGCATTTACAATTTTCATATTTTTTATATTTTTCTCAAAAAATGAGGAAAAATGTAATTTTTACCTAATTTTACATGTGATGTTCAGTTTCATTAACTCGTTTTACCAATTTTACCCCACCCAGCACCCTTTTTCACTCCCCGGTCCCGTAAGTTTGTTTACTGATATTTTTTAAAAACGGAAAATTTGGGATATGCTCTACTTACGTTTTATTTAGAAGAGTGTCTAAAATATGTAAGTATCAATAATTTTTTAAAAAACCCTTAAAATAGGAGAAAACCGTATTAAACTATTACCATAATTACCTAACCAAACCATACAATTTTTATTAGGTGAAGGCCTTTTTAAATTCCAAAATCATAAAAGTTATATCGTGCTTCTAGGTAGGTGATTTTCGATGTAAAACTATTGTCAAAAGAGTAAGTACATATCGCACGCAGTCATACGTTAGAAAATGTTTTTCATTGGTTGTTAAGAGCTACAAAAAATAAACTATGTTATAACCATTAGAAGATAGGACTATGGCATATTAAAAATATTTATTTAATACGCTATTTGGCAAAAAAACGGACAAACAAAATTTTGATCAGAATCAATCCTGAATAACTTTTTGGTTTTCTGGCAGATTTTAATTATCTTTTGGTCTAAGTGTAGATCTTTCCATCAAGAGTATTATTTATTATGGGGGTTGCAAAAAGTTTTATAGAATTAGCTGTTCTACAGGGCGAGCCAAATGTTGTATTTTGCCCAAACTTTTGAACACCCTGTGTCACAATTTTTACCGGTGTATTGGATTTAAAAGCCCTATCTTTACTTAACATTTTTTTTATTAATATCTCTATTCTAAAAGGAAATTTTTAAAAAGACTAGTGAAATTTGTGAATCGGGTGCCAAGTTATAATTTTACATCTCCCTAAAATTTTTATTTTTGATAATTAAAAATGTGGGTTGTTAAGTTGGTTTCGTAGTTTTCAAATCAGTAATCAGATTTTTGGTATGCTATAAGATATACAGGGTACAACAAAAAGTCAAATTAAAAAAAAAACACCGTGTATATTATATCACCAGTAAAAAAATATTTTAAAGACCTTTAAAATAATACTATAATTGTCACAGTAGTCTAAATTATTTTCTAAAATATGACCATCCAAATCTTAGGTTTCCCCAATATGTTAGCGATATAGCGTATATCACGAGCATCATAATTAAATTGCATTGTATTTCCTTTTAGAATAGAGATACTAGTATAAATTAGAAAGAAAATGTCAAACAAAAGTTGATTTCTGGTTTGCCCCCTTGAAAAATCTAAGTTTTAGAAGCGAATCTTCTATTTGTGTTTTTTTTGTAAATTTGACAAAATTTTATTGCCAAATCCCAAATTTTGCAAAGTTATTCATATTTTTTAAAAACCATTTGCCAGTTGAAATATTTTTACGCTAATTTTTTTATGCGTGAATTTTCAGATGCCCCTAATTATTAGAAAAAGTAAGATATTTTAGCAAAATTTAAGATTTGTCGATACAATTTGATTAAACATACAAAAAAAATAGAAATAAAGGATTTGATCCTTAAACATACATTTTTTAAGGAGGGGGCAATCAAAAATTTGTTTTTTTCGCAAATTCCAAAATTTAAAATTTTCTTTACCAAAGTGTCTCTTTTAGCATCAATAGCATCTGGTATAAATTTGTTATGGGTTCCATGTCTTAGATTTTAGATAAACTAAATTTGAAAATCAGTAAACTTTTATTTTAAAATTCTCATATAAATTTAAAGTTTGAATTATTAGTTGCAAATATGTGAACCAAATACTCTTCGACTCCCTTGAAATAACTCTCGTAAATATTCATAGAATTTTAATCCCATAGCAAAGAATTTGCTTTTTGATCTGAACCCAACTGTGGTCGAATAAAATCTCCAAAAGCAATTACTCTGATGATCTCGTATAATTCAAATAAGCCGCTCCAATATGTGATGTAATCTCTGCTTCGTAAAGTCTCCGCCTATGAAGTGGTCTGATTCCGGAAACGGCTAACGAAACACTAACCAGCAATAACGCATCAAAATGGGGGTTTTAAAACCTGAAATTTGCATAGGAAATGTGATTAGAGCCCATGGGAAATACAACTGGCTGGAAATTAAATATTAACAGTTCATTGCAAATGCACTATCCACTGGCTACTGATAATAATTGAAGTCTATACAACTTGCTTCGTGCGACGCTAGTGAACAAACACGCCGGGCTGGGTGAACATATTAAAAATTTAAATGCAATTAGTTTCGTTTAATGTAACAACCTATCGATCTCGGATTTTCCAAACTATTGCTTTCATAAGTGGTTTTATTTGGTCGGTTTAAAATCCAATTTGGGGTCCAATTTGATTTTAAATACCCCATAAGTAAATATCGGAGAAAACATCTGCAATCAACTGCAAACACTTAGTTTTGTAAATTACATTTTATAAAACTGGTTGCATGTACTACCCGCCATTTTTTGATATGCAACAACAACAATTTCCATTAACTTTAGAGTCTCCTATTCTTAAAGTTAAGAAAACAAATTATCTGGGTCTTATCTCTTTATTTTATTTTTCATACAATTAATGTAAAACTTGCTTGTCAGCAGGTCTGTTAACTGGGATTTTTTAAATAACTTTTTTTTTTAATGAAGCTTTTTTTAGATTCAATGCATTTACAGAAATTGATTTTTTACTGTACTATTTCCAAAAATACAACAATACTAAGTCATAAAAAAACTAATACAAAATTTCAGCTGTATTGATTTAGGCTCATGTGTGTGTTACCATTTAAATTTATCCATTTTGATTTGACAATATCAAATTTGGAACTCTTTGTTTGACCTCCGGACAGTGCGGAAGTGCGTAGAGGACTGCAAAGTTCTTCCCGGAGTGGCGGTTAGAGGTGCCGTACGGACGTTTTTACCTTCGGGGATCAAGGAAAGATCCATGCTAAATTGGCGGCATCTTTCTTCTGGATCTAAGCGCTGTGAGCGAAGATTCCTATAAGCTGATGGTATCCTGTTTGGTGGTGAACACGAGGCATTTTTCAAATGGCGAGAAATAGATGGGCGTGCCATGGGAACTGTCAGTACTGAAAGTGAATGTTATACGTAACACCAGTAGCAGGGTTGGTTTGACAACCGACAATTTATGCATTGCATCGATTATAGAATTATTTTTGTTTTCTTTTGGAATTTCTGGGAGCTACGAGCTCGATTATCCAGATTTTCCGCCGACGAAGCCCTGGAAAGCATAGTCCGGAAGGGGAGAGTGGCGGATTGGACCTGAAGGGACCAAAACCCAGAAAAATAGAATAGAATAGAATATCAAAGAAAAAAACTGAATTCAAATGTCAGCAAACATAGTTACATACGGAAATGATAAATAAGGACTTGTCTTCTGTCTACCGATCTTTAAATTGCTTAGATGGAATCTAAGCTTAAGGTAGTCAAACTGACAAGAAAACAAAAAAATCTCTTGATTTCTCGATGCAATTAGTCATTTTAATCTATTATGCATTAGTCATTTTAATCTAGATCCATGATACCAAAAATGCTCTACATCGATCACCGGTGGTTAACTACAACCTGAGTTAAGACTTCTATCTTAGATACATATTATCGGTTTCCTTTCTTAAAAATTGTCGTATAGTAGGATTACTGTCCCAAACCAAGAATCAACTGTATGGGTATCAATAAGTGTGCCTATAATAAAAAAAATCTTAAAAGGGTTAAAACAAAAGTATTTATTATTTCTATACCACAAACTGTTAAACAAACATAATGTATATCATAATATTATGTAAATGAAATATTAAATTATTAAAACAGTTAGTTACATAATTGTTTTTTTTTCGAGTGGCATTACAAGTATGGTATGTTTTTTAGTTATTTATTAGTTTCTAGTTATAAAAACTATGTCGATAACACAAATAGCAAATCTATGAAAATGTTTGGTTTCCTCTTGCATCCACTTTTTAATATTTTCATTTTAATAGTTTTTTCATTTATGCCTTTTTAACTTTATTTACGTTCCATATGGTTCAGAACATGGACCGTAAAAATAAATATTCGTGGCTTTTCATAAAATGACAGTTATTTACCACATTTATTAAATATTCGGTTGAGCCTTGTAAACATGTATTTTAATCGTATATTTACTAAATACAGGTATGGAAACGATATTGCCGATCATGGGAAATTACACCACAAAGCAGTGGCAATATTTGATAAGGTAGGGTCCGACAAAAGGTAGAAGCGGTATGCCGGCAGCCCCAGATCTCGTTTGGCGCCAATCATTGCGCTCGTTGCAGGGGTGAATTGTAGGAGAGTACATATTAGATTAGTGGAAATAATAAAAAGCATTCCCTATGGTTGGCCGTTCTGTTTCCATACCGGTATAATTGGGGAATAAGTTGCAAGTCCTAAAAGTATGTGTTTAGTTTTCAGGCTTCCTGCGAAAGTCACATTTTCAGTAATCATCTAAGAACTAACTTCTACCCCGCGAAAAAGTAAAGCTTTCTTGCCGTAGTCTGGAATATATGTCTCCATAAATTCTTTTACCTATATTAGATTAGATTAGATTAGATTAGGAGGTGGATTGTATATCCTCTATCACTGCAACCTGTTCAGGTTTATTGTGTGTCCTCCGTCCATGGGTTAGAGCACGCTGTCCAAGCCGGTCTTTTTCATCAGACTCCACAAGCTTGAAACCGGCTCCTTGGTAAATCTTGCCGCTTTGGGTTTTTCTTCACCCAGCTTTGCAAACCGCAGGCGACAAAGGGCTTCACAAAAGCACCATACATGTTCTGCGGTTTTTTCCTCTTCCTGGCAGAACCTGCATAGTTTTCCTTCTACCAGGCCTATGTTTTCCAGGTGTTTATTCAGTCTGCAATGACCTGTTAATTGACCCACTATTATTCTTACTGCCTTCCGGTTGTTCCAGAACCTATATAGTTAATAAAAGACTTATGCTCTTTAGAAAGAAAAATAAAGAAAGATAACCAGGTGATTTAAAGCAAAACACCCTACTAAGCATAATTTTAACGTTTAAGAAAAATTTAAAGTAGTGTAGCTAGCGCCCTTTTTTTACACATACAAGTTAATATCAAAGTTTTTTTTTTTTTTTTTTTTGGGCAATCTACGAAGGCTGAAAGCCTAAATACTAACGTACCGTGGGTGTCTTAAGCAGGGTAAGAGGAAGTTTGTTAACACGGGACTTAAAAACTTGAAGATTTGGGTGGGAAGGAAAGACCTCCGCTGGCAGCAGGTTCCACTGTCTAGAAACTCTAGGGATAAAAGAACGAACCAAATGGGAAGTTCGGGGCCTGTCCAATTGAACCGTATGGGGATGCATACGCGCGGCACCACGAGTTTCTCTGTTGGGAACTGCAAGAGGAGGGACTATACTGGACAATTCGTCGGAGCAGAAGCCGTAAAAGTATCTATAGAAGAGCGATAGATCTCCCACAGCTCGACGATGAGCAAGAGAAGGAAGTCTTTGAGTAAGTAAAGGATCATTAATAAGACGAACAGCCCTTCTTTGAATGGCATCAAGAATGCTGAGGGTTGTGGGGGATGCCATTCCCCAGACATGAGAACAATAGTCCAGAGAGGGTCGAATTTGGGACACATACAAAGTGTATAAATTGGAAGAAGAAAAATACTTTTTGGCTCGGAAAAGAAATCCAAGCTTTTTTGAAGCCGCGGTGGCTATAGATACAATGTGTTTATGCCAGTTAAGGTTATTCTCAAATGAAAGTTAAATGTTTTATATCATAAAACACCTAAATATCTTATTATCAGCTGTTGGATACAGATATGTTCATTGTTCAGTTAAATCTTAATATATGGGCAAAAGAAATCAGTAATTTTCCTGTATACCAGTAATTACCGGACACCTTGTATTGCAGGTATTGTTTTTGTAACGTGATTTTTTTATCTTTGGACAATCCACGAAAGCTTAAAGTCTAAATACTAACGTACCGTGGGTGTCTTAAGTGAGGTAAGAGGAAGTTTGTTGACACGGGACTTAAATACTTGAAGATTTGGGGGAAGGAAAGACCTCCGCGGGCAGCAGGTTCCACATTCCAGAAACTCCAGGGGTAAAACTTGGACCATATAAGGATGCATACCTATAAAAAGCGATAAATCCCCCACAGCCCGACGATGGGCAAGAGAGGGAAGCCCTTCTGTAAGTAAAGTGATAAAAACCAGTAAACTTTACTTCCGTGGGTCAAAAGTAATATTCAAAAAGGTATGCTTTCAAACTTTTAAAAAGTTGGAATTATCAATATTATGTACATGGTTGTAAATATAGTATATAATAATAAACGTGTGGAAACTGACTTATTTCACACGAGAACGTAATTTTCACACAAGTAATGTACACTCTTTTTCCTACGATTACAAATTATTTACCAAAAAAATTAGGTTTGTTTGTCTTTACAGAAAAAACAAGAAAACAATTGAAAACTTTGCAACACTAGGGTGATATACTGGAATGGAGGGATACGGCAACTCGTATATATAATTATATATATAGCTACATTTCCAAATTTGCTATCTAGGGTGATTTGGACATGTGGAATTAAATGGTGATATCGAAATTGTTGGCAGGTTTCCCAGTTTTGTGCTACAAGTATTTTTTCTTTTTTTTTTTTAATAAAATAAACCTTTTATTTTTATTGCAATTAATTGGGCGGATCCTCTTAAGTGAATATCTAAATTTTTCAAATTCTGTCTTTATTACTTGCCGAGATAGATACACTATATATTAGTGACTAAATATCTTTGAAAACCGCTACTGTATTTACAAAATTTGGTATTTGGGGATTTTTAGGCATGCCCAATTAAGCAGTAATATCAGTATTGTTGTCAAATTTTAATAAAATTGTGATGTTGTCATATCTCTATAAGTTGTAAAGACTGAATCTTGAAAATTTAAAATCTTATTAAATTTGGCACGCTCCTTTTATTGCAATTAAAATAAATAAATAAAGCATTTGATTTAATGATGCCAAATTTGGTAGATGTAGCTTTAGTGGTTTTAAAGATATTTTAGAGTTGCAGTACTTTTTACTAACCCAGTATAGTTTTACTCACTGCGGTTTGTTATACTGTTTGACAATATTTTTATATCGAAAAACACCTACCGAGCAGCTTTCATAATTTTAGAATTTAAAAAGGTGCTCACTTAAAACATATCTCAAGGTTTTTTCAATGTAATTTCAATTAACAGCCTGATACCTAATTCCAAATTTATTTTAATGACATTTTCTATGAATAAAAACAATGTGCTATTTGCTACTTTCACATGTGGTCGTAGGACAAAGATTCTAACGCCACTAAATAATTCAAATATGTACAGGGTGGGCCAAATGCGACGCTTTTATATGAAACTCACGTTTCCGTATGTTTAACACAATAACTGACCATCATTTGCGAGGCTTAAACTTCAAGCCAAACTAACTGGTGAAAATCGTAATTCGCTATCTTGCGTCGTTTAACCGCTACAGCGTGTTTCCTAATTTCGTGCGTTTTTTTAATCCTTCATACCTTAATAAAAAAAATTCAGCAACTTTTCATACATTATTGCAAATATGGTCTTCATTTTCTTCTGAGGTGACCCATTTTTGACCTCTTTATTTATTTTTGTAAATTTTAAATAGAAAACCCTTTATATTATTTTCAGTATTAAAATGCTAAAAAATTACCTTTTTAAAATGGTCACACTTCAGATTTCTTTTAATGCATATTTGAGATATTGCATAATTTTGTCATTTATTACTAATTTTAGCTAGAAAGTAGGCCTTGAAAACAGTAATCATGTTTTACTTTAAACAGTCTCAATGAACTTTTGTATTTTATTGACTTTTATGGCCTAAAACCATTTATAATAATAAATTTAATAACTGAAATAAGGATTTATAATATTTCTTTTTAAGAATAAATTAATATATTCTGCTGATGTTGTGGCCCAAAATTTTTTTAATCAGGTTTTATGAAGACGTTGTAATTTAATGTAACAAACGCCAATTATTTTTGCGTATGCAGGTAAATTAAAGATGACCATGGAAAACAAATGCAAGCTGTCTGCTAGAAGGCTTAAACTTATTCTGTTTTATTAAGTCACAACGTATTAATAAAACTTGATTAAAAAACTTCTTAGGGCAAAATATCAACAGAATAAATTAGTTAACTCTTAAAAAATTATTATTTTTACCCTTATTTAAGTTATTAAATTATTATTATGAATGGTTTTCTGTCATAAAAGTGAATAAAATACAAAAGTTATATTGATATTGTGTAAAGTGAAACATGATTACTGTTTTTATGGCCTACATTCTAACCAAAGTCAGTAATAAATGACAAAATATGCAATATCTCAAAAACGAATTAAAAGAAATATAAAGTGTAATATATTTTTAAAAGAACATTTTTAAGCATTTAAATACTGAAATAATATACAGGGTGTTTAATTATATTTAAAATATAATATAGAGCATACCTGCAATCTGCATAAAAGTTGCTAAAAAAACGTTTCTTCAGATTTTAAAATTTTCCCAAATAAAAAAGTTATAAAGGATTAAAGAAAATGCACGAAATTAAGAAACACGCTGTAGCGAGTAAACGACGCAAGATAGCGAATTGCGGTTTTCATCAGTAAACTTGGCTTGAAATTTGAGCCTCGCAAATGGTTGTCAGTTTTTGTGTAAAACATACAGAAACATATGAGTTTCCTATAAAAAGCGTTCAATTTGGCCCACCATGTACATAATTAATTTTAGAAAACGCAATATAATATTGGAAATTCTTATCTTAAGCGACTTCACCTGGTATAAATGTAATAGGCTCCATATTGTCACTTTAAATGCATTATGATTCATTGGCTTTTAGCGCCACGTTTCAGAGTTAAATACAGAAAAGACTCTTAATTAAAACATAATTAAATAAAGTAGAAGCTTTTATGGAGTCGTCGAGGTCTGATGGATAATTAATTTTGTCCAGATGTTGCTTCTTAGTGAAATTGAACACGACAGCTTTTTTAGAGATTAATTTTATATATGAAACTTTTGCCCTTGTTAAAATTTTAGGTTAAACTGAAAGCAGGTCCAAAAAGGCAATTTTACATTTTTACAAAAATAATTTCCCAATTTTGTTTTATTTACACTTTTATATTATTTTTTTATATATAAAAATTATAACTGAATTTGATGCTAAAGCTTTATGAAATAATATCAATGGTAAAAAAACCTGTTAACACTTATTAAAAAAACTTGGGTAGGTTTTTCCTAGTTTTCTAAATCTTAGCAACATTACATTGATAGAAGCTTAAATACAGTTAAATACACACGTAGTGCCTGTTAAAAATTACCTTGGACAATATTTGCCAATGCGTTAAAGAAAGAAAGTCCAAAGCAACAAGCGTGACTTAAAAATACAAATTCTTTTATGCTAATATAAAGATCAAAGGCAGCGCTCTCACACTTTCGGCTCTTTTTTGCCCTTTCGGGCCTTCCACCTAGGTCCGATCGCCGCGCCGCCCCTAGGTGGTGCGCTGCAGCCCTAGAGGCTTATTGTGCCTTGACCCCAATCCTTCTCATTTACACGCCATTCATTTCATAACTTAGATGATTGTTGCTCGGTCCGTCTGGAATAGGTCTGAACTCCGAGCACTAGGTGCACTGGTCGTCGGTCACCCATCCAAGTTATGGCCGCGCTCCACGTTCTGGATATCGTCGTTGCCGATCTCCCCGGTGATGCAACGGCAGAAGTCTCTATACGATAGGAGGGGCTTAGGGACTCTTTCATTGAAAAGTGGCATGCCACAACGACAGTCACTTCTATTGTGACTTCGTGATCCCTCTGCTGGATTGGTACAACTTCTCCCAGCAACGATGATGGTAAATGATATAGTAAAATTTAGTTTCGTTTTGTTGGGAGATTTTGGGTTTATGTAGCCATACACGATATTTATGTAAGATTGTTATTTTTAAAGAAGGTTGTTGATGTGAACAAGAAAAGGTTAATTGGGTAAAGAGGGAATACTAGTCATTTATAATAACTGACATACGTGGATTAGAAAGGAAGCCAGAGAGTCAATAACAATGTTTAGATGGCAAACTCTTTGGATATATCAAGAGAACCAAACCTGAGATTCAACTAGAAACTTAGGGAACTTATTACAGCTATGTAAGACGAAGAAAAAATATTTGCTGTAAACGTTGTAAGTAAAGGTTATGTTTTTTGTGATGTTAAAATACATGAAAACATTTTTTTCTTGGTATTTTTGTCGTCATATAAAAATTTTATACAGAGAAACGTTAATGTAATGTTAAAATAAAAAGAAACTACGCCTTTGGGCCTTCTTTAAAATTTAACCGGTAGTGTTACGAAACCGGCAGAATGACGCTCATTAAAACTCCCATTACGCAAATTTGGGAGTATTGTGATGGCTCAGAATATTACGAGATTCTTGTTTGAGCAATTTTGTGTTTTTCGTGTTAAATAATTAAAATCCTGGACGAAAAAAATATTTTGTAAGTAATGTGAACTCTTATAGAAAAATATATTAATATATTTTTTCTAAAGCGGTTAGGATATATGCATATGATAATCCACATTTAGATAGTCAGTGGTAAGTAGCATTTTTGTGATCTTTACCTTCTCGCTCAGTCAACAAATCGGTGCGTTTACGAGCATGTATATTTAAAAACCAAGGTCAAATACCACCATGCTCACCGTCCGAACAAGAAGCCAGAAAACGTTGATAAATTCTACTCGATATACCGGTGATGGCTAGTGCCGAAGCCCACACACCCATTTTTTGCTTATGTAACCTAAGTTATAACCATTTCATCCAGAACACTGAAAAAATGATGTCTTGAAGTATTAAATTTTGTTTTAACACTTTAACAATTTCTTATTCTTTAAATTATTTTTTTTGTTTTAATGCCTAGTAGAATTTATTCCAGTGAACAAATCAAAATCAATTAAACCATGATTAAGGTACTATAAATCTGGCTATTTATGTCTTACTAAAGTTAAAAATTATTAATTTTACGAATAAATTTATTTAAAAATTATCGAATAATAACAATAATAAGTTCAGATAATTTAGTAAATATATCTTAGCAGCAAAAAGTAAATACAAACAATTTTCTTAAAATACATACGTACATAAGTGCATAGTTATAAAAAGAATTTGTCTCAAAAGAAAAGAAAGACAATGTTTTTAGTTGCAAAATAATGGCTGTAGTAAATAAATGAAAAGTATTCAATAAGTATATAATAACATTATATAAATAATAATAATAAGCCCAAAAATACAAGAAAAATTACAAATAATAAGGAAAATATGTATCAAATGTAACTCTGGGATTTTATATAGTCCGGTCGTAGAAAAAATATAGTCTAAATACATGGATAAGGTATCACTTTATGCACTTGATGCATACATTTATAAAAATAATAAAAAAGTCTTATAAAAATCCCGTATTTAGGGTAGATGTACCAGTAGTCGCCATTGTACCAGTAATCGCCACTTTTTTTTAATTGGTCAAAAATAAGCAAAATATAAAAAATATAGCATTCAGCGACATCTAAAATTAAAAGTGGGGACCTAGTAGATAGGTGTATGAATTTTTCGCCTTCCAAGAGGTGGCGCCATGGTGTTAGCTTTCATCTAAAATACGCGCGCTTTCTTAGCATTGTAGGTTATGTCATGGCTTATGTGATTTGTTAAGGTAAGCTCCTTCTTTTTGCTTGATACATACTGCTATTTTTACTAATATATCTTTACTTATATACCTGCTTGCTAGTGGAGGTTTATATTTTGATATTATGTAAAAGATTTACATTGAAATTAGTTTTTTTTGTTTGGGACCAGGATGGCAATTATTAGAATTACAACACATGCAATTCCAATAATTGCCACGCAGTGGCAATTATTGGTTATAAAAAATAAATGTTAAAAGGTGCTTTTTTAGCTGCAATTACCATACAAATAATATATAAAGGCATTAAAAAAACACGAGGTGTATATTTTCAATAAAACCAATAGTTGCCAGGGGTGGCAATAATTGGTTTTTGATATGGCAATTTTGGTATTATTATAGTATGCCATAATGGAGCAATCAACTGGAAAGAAGCCATTTTTCCGTTATAGCCAAGAAGCAATGAAAAAAGCAATTGCTGAAGTTCGTCATGGTAGTTCAATCAAAGCTGCGGCAAAGAAGTTTGGTGTTCCCAGGAGGACGCTTGGAAATAAAGTAAGTGGAAAAACACCTGAAGAAAGAAGAATGGGTCCCCCAACTGTATTAACCAATGAAGAGGAGAAACGTTTAACTGACTGGATCATTTCCATTTCAAGAATGGGGTTCCCTTTAGTTGAAGATGACATTTTGACCACCGTAAAGAAAATTATATTGAATAGCAAAAGAGAAAACCCTTTTATTAATAACAAGCCAGGCAGGAAATGGTTTACCTTATTCATGAACAGACATAAAGAAGTTTTATCCAAAAGGACCCCTGAACACTTAAGTGGAAATCGAGCTTTTATCACCGAAGAGAAAATTCGAATGTGGTTCTCCGAAGTAGAAACTACTTTAAAGCATGAGAATGTGTTTGAGGCGCTGAGCGATCCAAATAGAATTTTCAACTGCGATGAATCAGCATTCCAGATATGCCCAAAAAGTGGGAAGGTAATTGCCCCAAGAGGTGAACGCAATATATATGAGCTTTCAAAGGGGTCAGATAAAGAATCACTCACTGTATCAATATGTATTTGTGCAAACGGAAGTGTTTTACCACCTTTTATTGTTTATTCGTATCAAAGAATTCCCGCTGACATAGTAAGAAATATTCCTGATGAATGGGCAGTAGGGAAAACAGATAATGGCTGGATGACAGGAGAATCGTTCTTTGAATATATTACTAATGTTTTCTACCCCTGGTTAAAAAAGAACCATGTAAAATTTCCCGTCATTTTATTCCTTGATGGCCACACGTCCCATCTGACTTTACATGTCAGTGATTTCTGTGCTGAACATCAAATCATTTTAATAGCTCTATACCCAAATTCAACCCATGTTCTCCAGCCATGTGATGTCAGTGTATTTAAAGCTATGAAAATGTCCTGGCGAAAAGTTGTTCACGAATGGAAGTTTAATAATTCCCAAGAAACTTTAAATAAATCGAATTTTCCTGTCCTATTCCAAGAAGTTTTTAAAAATATCACTCAAGAATCAGTAATAAATGGTTTTAAAAGATGCGGCCTATATCCATGGTGTCCAGATAATGTTGATTTTTCAAAATGCCTGAAACAAGCTCCAGCTAATAGTGGTAAAAAAGATCAAGGGGAAAAAATAACAAAAAAATATGAAGAATTAAAAGTATGTTTGAAAATTATTGAAAGACAAATAAGTAATGAAATTGTAGCAAAGTTTAAGGAAGTCTTTGAAAATATGGGAGATTGGAATGGAGCAGTTGAATTTACTGAATTATTCAAGTTATGGAAAACATTAAAAGTCAAGTGTGCAGAAGAGGCAACTAATGACATGGACATAGAACAACCAAGCACTTCCAAACAAGTAGAAATGTCTCACAAAGCTGAAAATTAATAATAATCAAGAACAGATGGTTCAAGAAACCCCAGAAAAAAGTAGCACTAGCGTCGGTTCTACTATACTTGCTGTTGATGGTGACGCCATGTATTCTAGTGATGAGTCTCCATTTTCCAAAGCTATAAGATGGCCAACACCGAAAGTATCAATAACAAAGGCTAAAAGGAATCTAGAAAAAGTGCCATCAGTGGTAACAGCTAAAGAATGGAAAAAACATTTTGTTAAAAAAGAACAAGAAAAACTGCAAAAGGAACGAGAAAGAGAAATAAAAAAACAGGAAAGAGAACAAAAAAGATTACAGAAATTGGAGGAGGCCAGAGCAAAAAAGAAGCTAAGAATGAAAAACCTATAAAGAAGAGACAACTACCAGAAGAGTCTTCAACTTCCGAAGATGAATCAATTGTTTATGAGGAATCTTCAAATGAATCGGAAATTTTCGAATCTGAGGAAGAAAGTGAATGTTCAAGCAAAAACAATGAAATTGACATTAAACTGAAAATAGAGTACTACTATGCGGTCTACTATCAAGAGCAGTTTTTTATAGGCAGGGTTATAAAAATAGAAAATGATAACATAGAGGTGAAATTTTTAAAAGAAAGAGTAGAGAATTCTTATGTATGGCCGCAAAATCCAGATATCGACGTAATAAATAGAAAGTACATTTTTTATGGTCCAATATCGCTAATAGGCAATGAACCATTTTACATTGAAAATTTGACTTTAAGAAAGATTAAATCACTTTACCGTTTGTTAAAAATAAAAAAACAGTTATAAATAAATTTACGTTTTGAATTGTTTTAAACATTTTATGTAACATTTCTCTTTTATGCTAAATAAATTTTTGTTTTAGTCACTTATGTTAATATTTAATTTATTTAACCCCACAAGACCTCAAAATGATTTCCTAAACCAATAATTTTAGTTTTATTGCTTAGTGGCAATCACTGGGTTTTAAGTATGGCAATCACTGGAATTTTTCATAATTGATAGTGGCAATTACTAGATTTTTAACAAATAAACAAATACATACGCAAAAATTTATTTTATAAGTAGTAATAAAAAAAAATATATCGTTTTTTATAACACCTTATTAACAAAGGACGCCCTAAATATAGAAATTCAGCATATTCCATATTTTATGGTCACAATCATAAATATAATAAAATGTAGGGCTTAAAGTGGCAATTACTGGTACAGTTACCCTAATTCAATTACTTGATTGCTAAAGTTCCGTATTGACCCAATGAATATCCTTGCAAGCTTTTAATTATGGGTTACAATATACTAATACTAAAGCAAATCTAGCCACAAATTTCTGGAATTTTCATGCTTGTCCTGGGTATGCGATAGTTATAATCCTATGTTATTCGTGTGATCCTCTCTTTCGGTTTATAGTTAATGAACAAACTACATCAAAAGTTAATATATTTACTAAATAATAAATTAAATTCATAGCGTGCATTTTAGCACAATACAATTAAATTTAATTTTTTAAACTTAGTTATAATGAAGAAAAGAAATGTGTTGTATTTCGTGCAAAATTTAATTGAATGCTAATAAACAGTTAAAAAAATGAAGCCAACTTCAACAAAATAATAAAACCGATTTAAGAGTAAATAATAATAATATTAATAATAATAAAAAACAGAAGTCTGGTAATAACATATATATAAAAAGTTTTTGTTTATTTACTTATTAACATTAAGTAATTAGCACATACATATGTTATTACCCGACTTTACTTTTTTAATATTATTTTTTTCTTTTTATTTAATTTTATTATTTTTTGAAGTTGTTTTAATTTTTTTTAAACTACCTAGTTTTCACTTTTTGGTTTATTATTTTTAGATAAATCGGTAAACATACACTACTAGTAACTCTTTTAGTTCGGTAAAAGGATAAATTTTACCACAAGGTGCTATCATCCGAGTATATACCACACTAGAGGCAGCTTTGCAGCACCAACAACGTATGACAAAGAGAAAAAAGATGTCTAGTACCTTTCTCTCTCGCAATCCTAACTTGGTTTTATGGGACCACCGCGGAAGTATACTCTTTCAAATAAAAAAGGAATTTTTAAAATCGGTCCACAAACTCCGAAGTAATTTCGTTACATACATACACAAAAACATAAAGGCGAAGTGACAGCCCCTCCTTCTTGAAGTCGGTTAAAAAGTGTAGCAGAGCGCTTTCGATATAATTAAGGGCTGCAGAGAAGCAATTTGACATCTAGGTATTTAGGGAAATCGCTACATACACGTACTTAATTATCGCTCGTTGTTTAGATCGTACATAGTATGTACCTATGTATTTACCCCAGTGTTAAATTCAGTGGGTGGCCCAGGGTGACTTTCCCCACGAAGAACCCACCCCGGATAACCAACCATCATCAGTGCTACTTGTCAACAAACAGAAGTCATAGCTCTGGAGTGCACATGTCAGTCAAACAAATTTAAGGTAGTAAACTTTTAAATATTAACACTCCCTTGTTTGTTTCTAATGTAGATTACTGTTTTAAGTTTTTTGAAAAGTTTAATAACCTGTATCTTTAGAACGAAAAATTTGAGGACCCATGTTTATATAAACTTTTGGTCATAAAAAAGGCGCAGGAATAAGCCCTTAAATTTTCTTGCCGCAAGTAGGAAACACCTCGTAATACGTTTTCCTTTTTAACACGCTTTTATTAGCTTGGGTTGTATCTATCTATCTATCTATCTATGTAACGGAATCTTTGAGCCTAATTTTTACCAACTCCCAGCGATTTAATTTCTTTGAAACTTTGCACACGTACCAAGGACCGATGACAATGCAATAATTTAAAAACAGTATCCCGTTATCCTGATTAGGACCGCCAGGATAAATAAATTCCTTTACAGATCCTCTGTGTCCTAATACTACTTTTGACAAAATGGCGAGGGAATTTTTTAGTGAATAAACTGGAGCATTTTTACATACATACATACATACATGCATATCGAACTAAAAATGAAAAATAAATAATAGTTTAAAAAACTAAAAAACACGCTTTTATATGCAACCGAACTAAAAATTAGAAAATATTTTTTCATTACAAAGAGTTTGTCACTTCAGAATAAAAGCGTGGGGTGCTTAATATATTAAATGTTATAATTATTCTATTTGCAAATATCTATGAGGGAAAAGTTATGAAAAATGAGGGAAAAGTTATGAAAAAATAGTAAAATGCACCCCACGCTTTTTACTCTGAAGTGACAAACTCTTTGTAATGAAAAATTATTTTCTAATTTTTAGTTGGGTTGCATATAAAAGCGTGATTTTTAGTTTTTTTAAACTATTATTTATTTCTTTGAAGACTGTTTAAAATAGTGTATACCTATTTTACCTAATTTTTAGTACCAAGCTAAATTAATAAATATAATTATAGAATAAAATTGTTAGAAATGCTAATATGTTAGTTTGTAACTAATTATAGTCATGTATAGAAAAAGTATATTTGCAGGAACAGGATATCGATATAATTAAGGGCTGCACAGCAGCAATTTGACATCTAATTATTACGCATCAAGCTATATGTAGATTCGTCCATTGAAGATCGTTAAAAAGGTATAACGACATGCGCAATTTTCCATAATTAAATTAACAAGCATTTTTGTACGAAATAAGCGATGTAATAGGATGCATAGCAGAAGAAATAATTGGTGTATATGAACCATTTACTCTAATGACTCTATTACTTGATACTTGCATGAAAGTTTTTGTTAGCCAAGTTATTTAAAAGGGGAAATTATTTATCTTTTATAATTATAATCTTTTATAATTAAGCCAGAAGGGAAAGGTACATTTTTTTATGTTATTAGAGAAGGGAATTCCACATTAATTTTAGAAAATATATATTTCTTTTTTTTCCAATAAAAAGTCTATGGATGTTTTAAATAAATCAAAAGAAAGCTTTTTGATATGTCATCTAAAAATATTTAAATGAAAAATAAAATTAATTACAGTTCAGATACTGTACTAAAACGAACTCCATCCATTACTTTGTAATGTTTTAGTAGTATATAGTAGATGACAGAAAGAAAATTAAGTTTATTTTTCGGAGTACAGGGTGTTTCATTTTTAATGGTTTTACAGGGAATTTTAAAAACCGTAAGAAATAACAAATTCTTACATAGGAATCTCGATGTCTTTCTTTTTGAGAAATTTACTGTAGTGACAACAGTTCATGGCTATTACGATCTATCTCGGAGCAACTGGGTGATTTTCAGATTTTGCTCATTTTTACAACTTTCTTTGACTCGTTTGCTATTAAAGCTACTAATTCCAGAAACTTCATAAATTTGGCTTTTTTAGGTCATAACAAAAAAAGACAATACTTTTATATTTGCTTTTCTATTTCGTGATAGCTAAGAAAAATCACGTTCATCCTAAAGAGGTCGTAAATCATCGGCGCCACGTTTCTTAATACCTAATATTCACAAATTCTTATTAAAAATTTAATTTTATAGAATAGTAACATCAAAAAACTTAATTTTAAGAAAAAATGTCAAAGTCATGTTTAAGTTCTAGTATTTAGGCTGTGTTTCCACGGGCCACTTTTTGAAGTTGATATGGACCACAAAAAGTGTTTTCATAGCAACCAATCCGACCACAAAAATTTTAACATTGTTGGGAAACGGAACTACAAGCTGGCGACAGTAGACCAACCACTTTTTGTGGGTCATATCAACTTCAAAAAGTGGCCCGTGGAAACACGGCCTTATTAAATTGTTATACGGCGTTTGTTTTATAGGTATTTAGGGGAATCGCTACATACACATACTTAATTATCGCTTGTTGTTTAGATCGTACATAATATGTACCTATGTATTTACCAGGATCAGCATTAAATTCAGTGGGTGGCCCAGGGTGACTTTACTAACCAGAAGGAGCTATGAGGATAAAACCATAGTAATCTATTCGGACAGCCAGGCAGCCATCAGGGCACTCAGTTCTTGCAAAATCAGCTCCAAGCTGGTGCGGGACTGCGTAATTGCCCTGGAAGAGGTGGGTGTGTCCAACAAGCTAACCATTGCCTGGGTACCAGGACACGAAGGCCACGAAGGCAATGAAGAAGCTGATAAATTGGCAAAGGAGGGGGCTGGCAGGACAATGGTAGGTCCTGAGCCCTACTGTGGTATTCCATCACCAGGTAAGGTCATCCATTAGATCATGGATTATGAGGGAATCACAAGACTGGTGGAGGAGAACACCAGGACAGCGTCAGGCGAAAGTGTTCATCAAGGCTTACTCGGTCATTGCAGACTGAATAAACACCTGGAAACTATGGGCCTGGCAGAAGGAAACCTATGTAGGTTCTGCCAGGAGAAGGAAGAAACCGCAGAACACGTATGGTGCTACTGCGAAGCCCTTTGTCGTCGGCGGTTTGCAAGGCTGGGTGAAGAAAAACCTAAAGCGGCAAGATATACCAAGGGGCCAGTTTCAAGCTTGTGGAGTCTGATTAAACAGACCGGCTTGGATAGCGTGCTCTAACCTATGGACGGAGGACACACAATAAACCTGAGCAGGTTGCAGTGTTAGAGGATATGCAATCCACCTTCTAATCTAATCTAATCTAATCTAATCTAATCTAATCTAATCTAATCTAATCTAATCTAATCTAATCTAATCTAATCTAATCTAATCTAATCTAATCTAATCTAGTATACACTTTGTTACAAAATCGTCGAAAGTAAGTTTGGTTTTTTACTTAAGGACCCTTTCTTTTGTATCTTTTCCTTTTTTAGGATAATGAATTAATATTTGGTGGGTGATGGAACCCCGTGGACATAAAAGTCCCCCGTAAAAAATGTCTGAATTAAACACTGATTTAATCATTAGCGGAATTTTAAAAAAGGTATCATTTAAGTACAAATTTAAAGCTTTAATTTTTTTCTGTATTTGATGTTTAATCTAAAGTATCTACAAATAATTTATTTATTATAGATCAATGATTATAATGCAGTAACAATAACTTACCGGTAGTGCGTCACACGTCTCAATAGTTAACGGATCATCGGTGCAGAACATCGGATCTGCTGGTTGCAAGGAAGGGGTCGGGGAGGTGGGGGCAGGAGAAATTCCGGGGAGGACCGGGACATTCACAGTCAGCGGCGGCGTCGATAACATCCCACATTGTGGCGTCCTCTGGACTTGGGGGATCGTCGCCGTAGACCGCCGCTGCGGGTCTTTCCATAGACCTCGCTCTACCACTGAAACAATAATATTTTATATTAATTTTTAAAATTCCTATCGTTTTGCACAAAAATCGTTAGTACAAAAATTATTAAGACTTAGAATATCTAAATTAAAAACAATTAAACATCAAATAATACAGGGACTATATTAGACGATTGTTAAAAAAAATATATTTAATCTATTAAAAAGTATTAAGTACACACCTAACAATAAAATTTACTTGGACATATCTAAAATATTTAAAAGTAAAATTTAAAAAATATGTCTGAATTAGTTCCAAAAACATTGTCTGGATTATAAAAGCCTACATTCGGTTGTACTCTAACGAATCTATGATTGAAACATCGAAGTAAATCTTTCAAAATATTGATACAGGAACAAATTCCAATAGGTTTCAGTCCAAAAAAGTATAGATTTTACGTAATCCAAAAGAAATGACCGCCGGAAGTATACACGGACAATCCCTCTGACCTGGTTGTCATCACAGTGTCCCTTTTATGTAAACAGTAAACTTCCATTCTGCTGGATATCTTAACATGTGTATCAGATTTCTGTTTATACGTGAAATGTGTCAATAGTTGGCGTGATTGATAGATAGATGCTCAATGCAGCGTCGGAGAAATCAAATAACAGAATAATAAAATTCTTGTGTTAGTTCTATGTTTCCGGAATAACATTACCATAAGAATATGCTCAAAAATGATTTGTTTAAAAAATGAAGGAATAAATATAGGTGGAACTCTGTATTATAAATTACTTACAATTCAAAAACGTTTGTGTACAGGGTGGCGCCTTTTCGTGGACCTTGCAGGGTATAGCTAAAATTAAAAGAGATAACCAGAACAAATCTGATTGCACAATCTTAATTTTAATTTTTGAAACAAATTCAATGGTAAAACTAAATCATTGCTAATTTAATTCGTTTTGGAGATACAGAGCGTTTTTCAAATTTTGTCAATTGTTCCAGGCACTTGTAACTTGCTTGATATTAAATATAGAAAAACAATGTTAAAAGAATATTCTAGGGATTTTTACGTAGAGTTTAATGGTGTTCCCATATTTTTCCATTGACTTTTATTTTAAAGTTATAACACAAAGTTGTTTTTTTAATGGAACACTGTATATCTTAACATCAGTTGAAAGGTTCGGATATATCGCCATCATCAGGTTTTTTTTAGCAAAACATTTTGTTTATTATATTACCTTTGCAAACATGTATATTTCTAAGAGGTTTAACGAAATACCAATTTGAAACATTAATAGCTTATAGCACTTTTGGAAATATGACCATTTAAATGTAAAAACACAGTTTCCAAAAAGCTAAAATATAAATTATCCCAAATTGATTACAGTATTAATTTTAAATTACTTGAAATGAAAAAAATATAAATTTGGAAAATTTTATAATATTTTTAAAGAAATAATTAATATGTATATTATTTTAAGAACCATTGATATGTAATTCAACAAAAAAGTTACGGTACTTGTTTAAGATATATGAAATAAACAAATGAAAATTTGCTCTCTCGTAAAAGATGTGGACAATCCATAATGCCAGTAATGCATAATTTTAAGCTTTTATAAAATTTAGTAATTAGTGAACTTTTACTACCTGGAAAAAATGGTAATTTAACATCTTATTCAAAAACAAAGCCTCATTAATTTCTTAATTTTATTATGTATTACATTTTATCTTCTTAAGTTACTCGACATGTTTATTTCTACATTTTTAACTTCAGACACAGAAACGAATGGTCTGACAATTAAAGATTACAGAGCACAGGTATTCGAAAAACTATTTTCAACAAAAATTTCTGCAAATAGTTTTTGCCTGACGTTACAAGATTGAGTATTTTAATTCGTTTCTCGCAATCCGGTCGACTTCAGCAATTGAAACTTATATAATGAAGTCATTAATCACTGTAATCAATAACTGTTGTAAGATGCACCAAGGAGCATTTTAATGTGGAAAATTTCTAGTTAATTGTTATGTCCTATACATATTACATCTTTCCACACATTGATTACTTTACAATGGTGTAAAATTTATTATTAACAGCAAATTAGAGAAGAGAGAAGAGAGAAGAGAGAAGAGAGAAGAGAGAAGAGAGAAGAGAGAAGAGAGAAGAGAGAAGAGAAAAGAGAGAAAAGAGAACTAACCAAAACATTTAAAGATTAAAGACTAAAAGAAGAATTATAGAAATAAATTAAAAAACAAAAAGATAGAACCTATTTTTCTATGGCTATGGCTAACATAAAAATATTTTTAGTTTTCTGTGTTTTCATTTAAAAACAAACATCAAATTAAATATTTTTATTAATACAATTATTATAATGGATTTAAAGCACTGAAACAAGCAAACAGTTTACAACAATTTATTATAATTAAAAAGACACTGGGTTTGGAGAGAATCCCGACCCTAAAACATTTTGCTTTAGATTTAAAATCGAGGTAAAAATGCCACTTCTTATAAAATGTCATGTCATTATTGTACCCTTGTCTCTTAAATATAAAACCGAAAAGTAAATGTTTCCTTAAGACTGCCGCCAGATTTGTACATTTTTGATAAAAATGTCAAAATCGTCTATTTGTAAAAAGGGGACATTGATTTTGACTTAAAAAATTTATTGACATGACTATTTTGTTTCCGTTAACTTTACAAAGTTACTTTAAACACAATTAAACAATAGATAATGACAAGTTAAAAGATAATGTCAGGTTAAAAGACATGCATTATAAAACTGCCGTAAAAATCCAAATTTCAGCAGTTTAGGACTTTGTATTTTTCTTTCTTTTTGCGAGTTTTTTACATTTTGTTGTACGATAACTTGTAACTTTTAAATATTTTTTTCCTAAAATAAAATAAGAAATTAAACAAAATCATATATTTCAAGACTTCGATTTTAAAATGTAAAAAGAATATCATTCTTCATTATATTTCAATACTATTGGTTCCTTTCTGGCAGCTGGGAAATAAACGAGCTTTACGAGGAACATTAATAAATCTGAAGTTGTAGTAAAAGTAATATAACCATTGAAAGAAATATATGATTACAGTTGGCTGTGCTTAGAATAAATTTATCAAATTACGTCTTTGTTGGTATACCGGGTGTCCCTAATCGATAGCCACCTCTATAGCTTTTTTATTTTGTAGGATATTAAAATTAAATTTGGTACGTAGGTTTGTCACATAAATGTATTTTAAACGTATCCAGTTGTTTTCTGCTACTTCCGGTTTAACGAAACGACCTTGACATTCTAAGTACAATGACACTTTATTTGTTACCTTTTGACATCTAACCTCTATATTGTTTATTTTAAATCTAGAGAGCCATGAATGCAATGAAAAGTTATGGATTAAGTAGTAAGGAAAAATAGTTGGGAAAGTCTATATATATATATTTTATAGCCTCTTCAGACTCGTCTAATGTTTTCCACATGTTATTTATTGTGTAAATTTAGTTTCTTTAAATGAATCGAGGCTGGCTTACTTGATAGCCAAAGAATATTTGTTAACTATAATTTGATACCACACAGTCAATGTTTTAGTTAAAAGTACCTATATCACAAAAATCTTTATTAACTAATTTTTTTCTTTAATAGCCTCAACTAGCCTGTAGCTGGCAGTCATGATAGACAAGTTAGATGGTTTAAAAAATACGCATTAAGTGGTAATTGGTTATTGCATTAAATGTTGCCTTTTAAATCTAATTAAATTAACCATTGTGAATTATACAAAAAAAAACAAGTTGATGTGCTGTTTGATCCTACTAGGGAAAGAAATAGTTAATACTGATTTTTGTAAAATACTTTTAACTTAAATATTGATTTTGCAGTATTAAACTATCAGTAAAAATACTCTTTATAGCTATTTATTATAGTGAGTTACCCTCAAAACCTAAAAAAAAACATAATATTAGAACATAAACACGATGTTGCAAACTTTACACAGGCTGTAGAGACAATAAAAGTTCAAAGAATGTCACATCTATTTGTCTGTCACTATAGAATCCCATATGTGCCTCATTCATGGCACTGTAGATTAAAAAGGTTGGAAGTCAAAAATAAAAAATAAGTGTCATTGTATCTGGAATGTAGTTTTCTATTTAACTAAGTAAAAATATACTGAGTGTCCTATTAAAAATATGAAAGTTAGGGTCGTTTCCAGCTAAACCGGAAGTGGTAAAAAACAATAAAACAATGCACATTTATGTGTAATACCTATGTACCAAATTTTATTTTAATATCTTAAAAAAGTTATAGGGGTTAACCATCTGCTAGGGTCACCCGGTATGTATTGTCATATTAACTAAACCTAAAACTAAATCTTATTTTATTAATTTTTTTTAGCAACAGTACCAGTTTCGAAGATATAACATTTTCTCTTTGTTTTCATCTTAAAAAGATAAGAAATAAACACAAAAAAAAATTGAAAAAAGGTAAAAAAAAGATAGAAGGAGAGAAAAAAAAGACTTAATAAATAATAGATAACAGATAATAAAGAAGAGAAAAGAGGAAAGACCGACCCGACCGACTTCAAAAAGGAGAAGGTTCTCAATTTGCCTGTATGTTTTTTGTATGATTTTAAAAATTCCTTTATTTTTAAAGAGTGCACATCCGCGGTCCGCGGTTGTCCCATAAAAAGTCAATCATCTATTCCTCTCTCTGTCGTAGGTTGTTCGTGCGGCAAAACGCGCTCTATCAGACCGAATCGACAACCTTGGGTAAAATTTACCCTTTTCACCGAACAAAGAGGTAATCTAAATGTCAATATTAAAAAAGCCACGGCGTCATTAGTTCTGTCTCACTTATAATTAGATATTTCCTTTTTTGTTGCTCGCACTCTTTTTAAACGACGCGTTTAGACAGCAGTAGTTGATTAACGTCCTTATTTTTATGACGCTTGTGGCTTTTTAACTATTAAATAAATCTTTACTAGTTGTATTTTTAGTTGTATGCGTACCCATTTAGTAGTAATAATAATAAGCTAAAAGTCGAAAAATTACCCTTTAGAAAAATTAAACCGACTTCAAAAAATTAATAAAACTAACAAAAAGAGAAAAAATAATAAAAAAACAAAAAACAGAAGTCGGTAATAACATATGCGCTTAGCTACTCAATGTTAATAACTAAATAAACAAAAGCTTTTGATACTTTAATGCCATATGTTATTATCCGAATTTTTTTATTATTATTTTATTTTATTTTTTAATTTATTAGTGAGTTTTATTAATTTTTTGACAGTTGGTTTAATTTTTTTTAAGAAAAGAAAAAAGGAAACAACTAGGGTAATTTTTTATCGTGTCTATTTTTATAAACCTATATTTATATTTAAAAGGGAAACTATACAGTAACCGACATAAAATAAATCTGCATTATATTTACGGAAAAACAAAAATATGTTAATTAGGGTATAAAATAAATGTAGGTATAAATCTAGCTAACCGATATAGCAGCAAATAAATATTTATACGTTTTAATGATAGGCAATCGCAACGTTTGTTGTAGGGTAAATTAAAAATAGCTCCGTTTTAATGGGAAAATAAAAGCGGCGATATTATTTTTAATCTGATATTGTCAAAATTAGCCATGTTACATGCAAATTTTATGATTTAATTATTGGTGCCTATTTAGCCTTAATGTTATAGCCGGAGAAAAAGGTAAAAAATAGTAATTTATTTAACAAGTGTCAGCACGAGCTCTTAGGCGAGTGAGCAAACCCATGAGTAAAAAAAAGTTTATGCATGTGTTACATACTAAATTTTTTCCACGATAAAAATTTCCCAAAATATTATGTTTTATTTATCTAAACTTATTAATTTTAATTTTCGCAGCACAGCCATTATATTGCAACAAAAAATCATAGCGTTTTTATTTTTAAGAGACAATTATCCTCTTTTTGACTATGCATATTATTATTTAATTTAAGAAAATTGTATGTACTTACTTTTTGTAAAAATCATACTAAAACAGTATACATTTCTTTTCAATTCTTAGTCATCCAAATTCATTATTACTAACAAATTTCAAAATTTCTAGATATTTAATTTATTTGCAAACTGTCAAATTTTAAAACTAGTGACACGTAAACTAAAAGAAATAATGACGAAATTTACTGTTACAGTGCATAAATTAATATTTAAGTTTATTGTAGTAGGCATTAAAACACCACTTATTTGAGTAAAAAACAATAATAAAAATACTAACAAGAAAGTATAAAAACTAATTTTTAAAAGACAAATTTCCCACAATGTTTCTTTTATGGTCTAAAAATATGTAATTAAGTAAATTTTCATTTTTTTCTAAACTAATAACAAGGAACCTAAAAAAACTGTAAAGAAAATTTAAAAAAGACATAAAATCTATTCTTTTTACATAATTTATTCTGAAAGCAATAAATAAATCATAACGTAAACAAACTCTTTTGTAAACAATGACTTATTGCAGCAAAAAATAATAAACCCAGCGAGTTTCTAGTTCCTCACGCAACGCTTTAAGTTTTATGGCAGGTCAGAGATAAAATAAGAGGATATTTTTCTTTTAAGTACGTGATACGTGTTTTAGCAATGTTTTTTAAATTAAACTAAAAATTAGGAATTAGGCTCTGTCAGAAGCTTTATGCTTTCGAAAAGGTGTGTTTACTTTATTATTTGTTGTGTACTTTGCGGCATTGGTTTCAGAATAAATTATGGTTTGGCTCCAACTATACCTAAGTTTTTACTTTTAAGTTAGATGACAATAATTATATTGTACCAACGTATATTGGGGGTTATATGTTATACAGGGTGTTCGCTAATTACTGGTACATAGAGAAGCCACATATTTTTTATACCGCTACAAAAAGGTTAAGATTTAACTTAAATCTAAAAGTTGATAATTAGATACAGGGTGTCAATGATGCAGCATTTCTCACGCAGCAAACTCCTTAAGTTAAAATTTGCTTTATTTATTGAATTTTTCTAACTAAAAATAAAAACAAAGAACTACAACAAAATTTCAACGTTAAAAGCCTATCCCCGTGTAAAAATGTTTTATACGTTTAGATGTACATTTGATTCTCTATTATTGTAGCTATTAATTAATTTACCAATACAATAAGTTATAAACGATCTTTAATTATCTAATTTGTCCTAATTAAATTTTATCAAACTTTTATTTTTTTAAACACTATTTAATTAAAGAAACCAATTAGTTTGATTCATACGGGTAATTACGCTAACTAACGTTGGGATTACTTAGTTAGTTTTAAAACATAAAAGAAACATTAACTAGAAATTTTAAATTCTGGTACTAATCTATTAAGTACATATGTTAGTATTTATTTAAAATTAGGCTGTAAATATTAATAGATGTCATGTATTTATATACGGAGTATTTACTTTATTTACTGTGTTTTATTTTTTTATATATATCCGAATTGTAGATATGTTTTGTATTGTTGAGGCGAATTTTTATTATTATTAAGCATTGTCTCTTGGGATTTTTAAATAGAGCCATATTTTCGCTTGAAATTATTTAAATAATTGTTGTGGACTTATATAAAAAGTAAAATTGTGGTGTACACCTTTTGTCAGTGGTTTACCCCTCTCAAAATTATTACTTGCTCTCTTTTAACCAAAAAGTAAATGAATGAATAATTAAATAGATTAATTTCTGTTGTAAACAACTGTAAATCGTCAAACACGTCATGGAATAAAATTTTTATAAAATAATTTATTTTTGCGACTTTATAAACAGTGACGTAAGTGACAAAGTGATGGTTTAAAGTTATTTTAAAATCTTTTATGGCGTAAATATGGCTCAGGTCATTTCAGCTGATTATTCTGCATGAAAAAATAGTTAACTATTTATTTTTTGTACGTAGTTATTATTTGTGCTAAGAATTTAGTGTTTTTATTTTAAAGGTTTAATTGTCTTCCTAATAAAAAATAATTTACTACCTTCCTTTCATTATTAGTCATTGTTTGTCCCTAGTCTAAACTGGGTTTTATTTTATGACATTAACTGAGCAGGTTTTGTAAATAATCGCATCCAGTGCGTCCTAATGACTTTTTTCTTAAGTCTCAGTATGCACACCATAAAGCGATGTCAATTTTAGTGTACATTTCAATTTTTTGCAAAGCTTTTACCACAAAATGAAATACTCGACAAGCGACGATTGAATTCCAGATAAACAGTTTAAATTAACTGGGTGTATTTATTTCCTTTGTAATCTGACACGATAATTATCCTGAACGTATGTAAATAAATAGTGCATTAAGCGAAGCTGATGTCTCTGTAGATTGACTTTCCGTCGGCTTCGCTTTTGTTAGCATAAACAGCAGCAGAGTCGCGCCAGGATACGACAAATATAACGGTTTAGTCTAGTTGATTAGATTAGATAGCTTAAATCAATAGTAAGCATTAATGGCTACCACCATAATATGATCTAAATAATATTTCTATATTTTAAAGAACAAGGCAAATCACCATTTTTAACCGACTTCAAAAACAAGGAGGATTTCAATTCGCCTGAATTATTTTGTGTATGTTACGCGATTATACTCCGGCGTTTGTTAACGGATTTAAAAAATCTTTCTTTATTTGAAAGAGTGAACTTTCGCAGTGGTCCCATAAAAAATCAAGTCAGGATCGCGGAGAGAAAGGTACGAGACCTGTTTTTTCTCCATGTACGTTGTTCGTGCGGCAAAGCTGCCTCTAGATAGGGAATATGCTCAATAAAAAGGGGCGCATTCAGAATCGACAATCTTATAGCAACATTAACATTATCACCGAACTAAAAGAGGTACTAGTAGTGTTTTTAGACTACAGTAAAAATCCCAAGCACGATTGGTTGAAAGCGCTACAGACGGTCCGGTGCCGGCTTTCGCTATCTGGTAATCAGGGTAGGTACTCAAATTTTAGGGTACGCTGAAATCTCACTTGTGACCTTCTATGATATATGTGTTCTTTGATATGGCATTACCGGACTTCTTTTTTATATTTTTTAAAGCATTTTTTACTCTTTTTAAAAGATTTATTATCGTTTCGAAGTCGGTTCAATTTTTTTAAACTGTTTATTAAATTATTTTATCTAGGTAATAAATCAAAATATATACCAAATACCATTGAGCGCCAAAGAAAACTTTTGTGAAGACAGTTTTAATTGTGGAATTTGAAAAAATTGTAATTTATGTAACAATTGCATAAAGTGATACTTTTTTTTACGAATGGAGGAATTTTGACAGTGCAGAGGGGCTACAGAGAATTATAGATAATGTCGTGGAAGCGTGCAACGAATATGGACTAAAGCTAAACTGCAAGAAAACTAAAGTAATAATCATTAGCAAGAACACTAACATAAACGCCCAATTTACGATAAACGATAAACCATTGGAGAGAGTAGAGAAAATATGTTACCTGGGCTGCAATATCAGTGACACGTGGGATCACAGTTATGAAATAAGGACTAGAATTGAAAAAGCCAGAAGTGCTTTTAAACGCCTTAAAAAAGTACTATGTAACCTCTCCCTGAGCATCAACATACGCATGAGAATTCTTAGATGCTACGTGTTTAGTGTACTTCTCTATGGAGTAGAAAGTTGGAGTCTTACCGAGGCCTCAGCAAAACGCTTAGAGGCATTTGAAATGTGGTGCTACCGACGCATACTACGAGTTTCGTACATCCACCATACAACCAACATTACGATTCTCGAAAGACTCGGAAAGGACAAAGAAATTATAACTACCATAAAGAATAGAAAAATGACTTACTTTGGCCACATCATGCGGAATAATAAGTACCAACTTTTACAACTCATCTTGCAAGGCAAGATTGAGGGCAAGCGAGGCCCCGGACGCAGGCGTATATCCTGGCTGGCCAATCTTAGAAAATGGACCGGCCTAACATCAACTGACCTGTTCCGAGCTGCAGTGAACAGGGTAAGATGGACCAATGTGGTCGCCAACATCATTAGACGATAGGCACCTTTAGAAGAAGAAGAAGCCGTTAGGCAAATGCGGCAATCCTCTGAGTAAAAAAAAGACACTTTATGCATGTGTTACATACTACATTTTTTCCGCGACCCTATAAAAATTTCCCAAAATACCATTTTATCATGTTTTATTTATTTAAACTTATTTATTTTATTTTTTTGCAACAAAAATCATAGCCTTCTTATTTTTTAAAAGACAATTATTCTCTTCAAAACTATGCCTTTATTATTTAACTTTAGAAAACTAAATGTACTTACTATTTGTAGAAATAATACTAAAACAGTATAAATTTTTTTTCAATTTTTTAGTTATCCAAATTCATTATTACTATTAATTTTCAATAATTTCTATAAAACTTATTTGCAATTTAAAGTGTAAAAAAGCTTCGAAGTGTTAAAAAAGTTACTTTTTTAACACTTTATGTAGTTTACTAGAAAGGAGTACTTTAACTTCATGTAAACGATTAAAAAAACAATTTTTTAACGGTCGTGAAAAAGGTATTATTTTTATTAGCCTTCCACCGTCCCCCTAAGAAATTTAAAAGTTTTACATGCAAATTCTTTATTTGTATGTTTTTCGTGATAAAATTATGTTGATAAATCAAGAAAAAAAATGATGGATATACTTTTAAAACGTTTAATTTTTCTAGGAGGCCTAACCGATTTTTTTTTTGTAGATTCCAAAAGTAAATTTTCTTTATTAAATTGTTTCCTCTTTAGGCCAATATAATCTTCTATATGTTTGGTGTGGGTCCTATGCCTCACTCTCTTAGATTTTAAAAAAATATATACAGGGTGTATCTAAATAAATGCGATAAATTTTAAGAATTGATTCGATTAAGATTTGCTCTTTTAGAGGGTTTCGTTTTAATGCGCGCTGGAACGTTTGTAGCCATCAATCTACGTCTCGGTTTTTTTGTGCAATCACAAAAGCGTTCGATGTGAGTTCGCAGTATTCGTTTGAACGTGTTTGCATATTGTTGCAAGAAACAATGGACAACGACGCTAAAATTGAGGACGAAAGATAAAATAGATTAATTAATTAAATAAGATTTTCTGAGATCTTAAATCATAGAATCCGTACCGTTTCTTTTATTAAATTTCTGAGTTTATCACCCGATATATTTTGATAGCCGGCTTGTTTCTATATACTAACAGCAACTAAAAACTCGAAATTTAATGTAGATTAAGGCTCATACATAGAATTGCAATTATTTGCAACACTTCTAAAAACAGATCGTTTTTACTCTGCAAGAGTTACCTACGGGAACTGTTTGGTCTGAGTCTTGGCAATAGGGCAAGAAAAAAATTGTAATAGAGATGATTATAAATGCTTTTAACATTCAAGATTCTGATTATTCAAAAGTAGTTAGTACAACTCATTGATGAAAAAAATATATTTTTAGTGATATTTTAAATGAAGAAATGAGGTGCTTTTTAAAAACAATTAAGAAGGAAGAATAACAATATTCTTTTTAATATTTGGTCGAAAAAACGGTGCAAACCTTATATTACACAAGTAAGCAAGTGTGTGGATATTAAATAACAACAATATTATTTCTTGGTAAATTGAATGTAGGCTGTATATGCGGCTGACAAGGAATAAGCTAATCAGCACTTCCTTTTGGTGTTAAATAACAATCTGCTTTAACCTTAATGTTCTTAAGCTAGTTTTAAATGATAATACACGTTAAATTTTAAAACCTGAACATGCAAAGTGACATTGAAAACCAGACACCCATTAAGTTATGCGAGTTTAATAAAATACATTCGATTCCTATATTGGCCAAAAGAATTTGATTCAGAATCAAGATTGATTCAGAGCCAAGAAAAAGGATATGGTAAAAGAAAAAAATAACTAATTATTGTTGAAAAGCATGCTTACCAATGATGAAAGAGGTGAAATTGCTACATCATTGTTATGCCCAAGAAATTAATTACATCTATCATATTTTATCCTAAAATATAATTAGGTAAATAATATAGTCTTATAATAGGATTATAAAATTATTTGTATTTTATGCAACTTCCAAGTTCTTGCAGTGACGTAGCTACCATGGGGCTAGAAGGGGCAGTACCTCCTTGGACTCTTATTTACAAAGTATAAATTAAACTAGTGAATATTTCTCCCAGATTCGGAATAAAAGTGAAGCAGGTCTGGATATTGGTATCTGTGTTCGTCACAAGACTGGATTTTTTGAACATATAGGTAGCTATTTTCCTTTTTAAGTTCTAAAGGTTTTATTAAAATAAGTTACAATTTGTATTTGGTTATTAATTTTATTATAATAATTATGGAGTCAACTGTATTAGGACGAATCTGGATCACGACAAATCTGGAGTACGTCGAATTCGGAATACAACGAACTTACAAACGACTTTAACTAGTATACTTGGTTAGCTAGTTAATTTTTGGTCCCAGGGTCTTTAATTACCTGGCTACGACACTGCATCTTTGCATAGTGGATATTAATAATAGCGAGGGGTAAACTATTTGTCTAAATATGTGGAATTGAAGAATTGGGATGGAATTATGTAAAATTGTTGAGGAATTGCGTAAAATTGTGTGGAATTGTTGTAAAATTGTGGTGGAATGGTGTGTAAGCAAATGTAATTGTAATAGGATTTTCACTTCGTTTCTTACATTGCTTTTCAATTTTTTTTATGCCAAAAAATTACAAAAAAGGCAAAAAGAGGCTTTGAACCGCCAATTTGTATTATTAAATTCTTAAATTAAAATATCGTGGAATTGTGATTGAATTTTGTGTAATTGTGGTGGAATTATATAAAAAAAGGAAATTGTGGTGTATAATAGTATTAAAAGTAAGTAGATTAAAAATTATTTACCCTTTAAATATAACATTTTATATATCAGTAAATATTAAGAATCCCAGAAATATTTTTATGGACATTATTTTACTTTAAAACTGGTGGTAATGTATTGTTGACTTTTTAATTAGGTACTACTTAAGTATATATTTGCTCAAAATGTTTAAGTTAAAATAACATGCTGCTAATGTGTTTCTCTTCCAAGAACTTAGTGTGTTGTTATATAGCTGTTGGCCTATGAGAAATGTAGATTTAGTTTGAAAATTAGATTTTGGGATATTTGGCTATTTTAAAATATAATATTGTTACTGCTTGCTTAAAATCAGTATTTAAGAATTGTTTATCCTCTTTATTTTTTAAAACTACTAAAATTTATTATTTAACATTAAAATATACAGTAATATTTATGTGGATTCGATGTATTTAATTTTATGCTTCGTGCTAAAAACTTTAAATATAAATTATAAACACAACTTAGTAGTTTCATTTATATTTTAAAGACAAAGGTCAAAAATTTAAAAATTGTCGGATATTTTTGTAATATTTAAAAAAAATCTATGATTTTAATCTTTGGTTACAAACACTTGTTTTATTTTTTGGTCTTTTAGTTTTTTTTATATTTTATTGGACTAAGGGTATCCTATCAATATTATTAGGTAAATAAAAAAAATCATTAGTAATCGAGCTGTACATTTAAAAACTCTTGCACAATACAAAAATAAGAAGATTTTTATATGTTTAACTTTTCAGTAGGTAAGTATAGTACGATTATTTAAATGTGGTAGGCAGTGATTCTTCATAAGCGATACCAAAAGAAATGCAGGCCTCCGTTGTCTTTACTTTAAATATTTACACAACGTTTCGGGCAGTTTTATCTCTGTCCATTTAAGGTATAAACTAACATTAAAAAATATTAGTTTACACTTAAAACGGACAAAGTCCGATTTTTTTTCCGTCATAGTACCATTAATATAAAACTATCGATATGCCTAGGAATTAATAAAAAAAAACTATTAACTAATGGTGTATGCTGGTACCTTATATTCCCTAATATTCACTTAACCAAATACCTTTAGAAACTTCTTACAGGTAAGTAAACAAATTAGAAAGGTTTGCGTAAACAAAAGCTTAAATTAAATAAACATTAAAAAACGTATCTTTCTCTATATCCTATACAGGTTTTATTTTTGTGTCTCCCCCGTGTCTTTCCGATTATTTGTTTTGGCTTTTATCTGACTCGAAGGACCAATATGTGTAAATAAAATATCTTAGTAGGTCTCCAGATACTTTTTGAGTAAATAGATAACAACATGTAAACTCAATGTAGTAAAACCAATTTGGTTTATTTCTGTTTAAAGAATTATGTAAATAACTAAATCATTAGTATAGGATACATTTTTTAACCTCGTTTGAATGCATATGAAACTATTTAATAGTACAAAAATATATTTTGTAGCCTGATTTAAGGAATAATAATAGGATTTATTTGTTATCAGTTATTTTAGTAGTAGTTTTAAAATAAAGTTTAAGTTCTTTTTATCTTTACAGGCAGCCTTTAAGGGCTTATATAAATCCTTAGTATAAGCTAAGTAATAATTAATTTCTGGTTTTAGATGTTCAACATTATTTCCTCCATTGTCTTTATTCATTACCTAAAATTTCCCACGTAACTGCATTTTACGGTATCAGTTCGTTAAATTTGCATTAATTTTGGTTTCGGAGAAGAAAAAATATTTCACATACAGAATATTCTACAATTTTTAGATTTCAAATTTAAAAAAATAAAATAGTTTACGGGAGACATATCTTAAACCTTGGTTAAACGATTTTTTAATGTGTTTAAAATTTCCCCTTGTAACTCTAAAACTGCAACAAGAAAAATGGTAAGATCCCAAGGTCAGTTAAAAAAATACTCTCATATATAATAACTGTGGATTGTAGTAAACATTCTTCTTATTATTAAATATTTTGAGGAAGCCCATATTATTAAAAACAAAAATATTACCCTTAACTTTTTTCTTTCATGATCACATAAACTACGATAAGCGTCTCTTCTTGTAAAGTTTTTATTAATGCAAAGTAATCAATGCTAGTATTCCAGAAGAATGCTGCCTTGTAAAAAAATACAAAGCGTAGTTCTAACATTTGTTATCGATATTTCGTTACCTTAGAAGGTTATACTGTTGTATCGTGAATTATTGACTCGTTTGAGAGAAATTGAAAAAGAGAAACGGTTGTGAGTTACCTCACTAAATATAAATACACATATTTGAAACTGTGGCTATAGTAACTTACGGTGAAATGATGCTATAATCCTAAAGTTAATTGTTAAAAAATGTTTTTTTCTATTTTTCTGTCAACTAAAAAAAAACATACTATTTTGTAACTTTTATGAAATTTTTATTTATAAAATATACAACTTTGCGCGTTAAAGTACTTAAAAGGAAAAAAATGTTTTATTCTAAAGAAAGGTAAGTAAGAGCAAACTTTGTAAAAATTGGTAAACAAAGAAATATGTAAAATTTGTAACATCATATTAAGGTAGTATGGCGGAATAATATGCTCTATCTACTTCTGGCATCCACTTATACATACTTTTAAGTGCTTGAACCTTATTTTGCGGAAGAGGATTCGCAGCTGGAAGAGCACGAATTAAAAATACATTTTTAAGGAATCTGATGATCTTGTAAGTCTATAGTCACGGATGGAAACTGTACGCCAATCACTGCTTGAATGACTTATTTTATACTCTACTTGAAAAGTAGATTTTGAATACCTCAAAGCTGTAACTTGGCTAAAAGGTACTGCTTTGTAGTTGAATAGAGCAGTACTGGACTTAAAATCCTTGAAGTCTTTTTTCTTAAGCTGCATAATTTTATAGGGCTTTTTCATATTGACTTTCAAGAGCAATCGTAAAAGTGATACGGGAGAATAATATTCTGTTTTCTTAAGTACTCTTTCGATGCAACTATGAACTGCGTCTATCTCTTGATTACACGAGTGACCTGGGGTTGAAAATTTCATGGTAATTGACTCAATATTCGGATGTTCTTTTATAAAATGAGCTATTGCTACTGACATAACTGAATTACGGTTTTGCGGTACGCAGCTGTCACTCCATAATATAAGGGATGTCATGCCCGGATTGTCTATAAAAACGGCTTCCAATATTTTAATCATGGCACTTGCTATGTCATTCCCACTTCGTCCCATGATAGCCTCGTTCCAAAGAGAACAATAAACTTGTTTTGTTTTGGAAAAAATAGCAGTTAGATTATAAACATTGAGTTTACTTTTGTAAAAAAATTGCTTACTTCTGCATGCGGACACGAAAGCACATTCTGTAGATCGAAAACCAAGTAGGGCCTATCATTTGTTCGGTCTTGATTTTTTTCTTCGCGACATGCTTTCTTCTCTGATGAATGCTTCAGAAAATCTTCTTTTTCTTTCCTTCTAACTCACCTTCTTGACTTATTATTTTTATTTCTTCACAGAAATCACATCTATCCTTTTTAGGGACGTGGAAATGAAGATTGTATTCGCTGCAGAAGATATCACGATAAAAAGACTCCTTTACTGGCTGTCTCTGAGAGGAAGAACACAACTCAGCGTAAAGCTCATACATCTTTTAATACTTAAAGATGAATCTAGGTAAAGTCTTTCAGTTAACGCCCTACAATAATGCGATTCGACGGTCGGAAACGATTCAATATGTGATTTCACAAAGTTAACATCTTCTTCTGGGATCTTATGTTTGGTATGTTTTCCTTGAAGTGATTTGTTTGGAACGTTCGTTAAAATTTCATCTTTTTTTAAATGGGCTGTGTACACAGGTGTTTGACTGATTGCTAATGTGCCCAAGTAAAAGATTTGCATACCTGAATTTGCCGGTTGCCGATTTCAAAATAATAATGAAAAGTTTGCTTCCTCCTGCTGTTGTCATTATTTTTATTTTTTCTGTGTCTTTCAACCAAAAACTGTTTTGTTGTATTTAGAATGAATAATCGTTTAGCATCAGTATTAAGTCCATAAAATCTCTTAAAAATATTATTTCGTTCACCTTGGCTAATACTCTGTTCACATTTATAAAGACATCTACTTTGGCAGTTTTTAGTGGACTTTATTTGCTTGGCAGGTACTAACTTATTTCTTACAGATAAATATTCTTGCCCTGCTTCGTGAGCCTTTTTTCTTTTATTGCATTTCCAAGTATCTGTGTTTCTTTGTCTTTTGCGTGTCCTTTTCTTTGTTTTTGTCTCAGTTTGCTTTACTACGTTTTCAAAGACTTTTTCTGCTAGTTCAGAGTCGGCTGTAATATGTTTACGAAAAATATTTAATTTTAAGTTGGACTGTCTGCCAGAAGATGTTGATGCCTGCGGTTGATATTCTGGATCTTTATCCGAATCATATCCTCCACAGTCGATAAAATCAGCGTCCGGTACCATGTTTTGGTCACTAAAAAAATAGGCGTATAATAAAGATACGTATATATAAATTATTGTAAACATTAAAAACCAACCTATTTGTTATCTTTAACTTCTTCCGCATTCCATGTTGTGTTTTAAAACAAACAATTGCACCTAGTTTATTTCTTTGAAGAATTTTTTGCCTACAAAATGAAAATAAAAATGTAATTCTGTATTTACCAGTAGTATTGATTTTTCCAATATTGCCCTTTATTGTTATTTTCGCGTTTAATTGAAAATTAAAATTAAAATCCTACCGTATAGACTCCAGCGTCTCATTTTCTGAGTCGGAATCATTTGCTATATTCATCGTGTGAAGAGTATCTATTTCTTTATTGCAACCTAAAATCATGTAAATTTTGTTCCATATCTAACCTCACTTTTTGTTTCTAATCGTTTTAAAGATAATAAAAAGGATCTATAACAAACCTTATAATTTCCAGATGCACAAAACATAGGTAACCACCACTGCCACAAAAAAAGCAATACTTCACACTTAAATCTCTAGGAATAAATTAATAAGTAATAGCCAGAAGTACTCATCTAATTATGTCGAGCACACTTAAATATGCAAAATAATTGTATGCGCGAACTATCAAAAGTGTTAAATTTAGTTACAAAATTGTATGTGTCACATACAATACTGTTACTCTAAATGTACAAAATATAAAAATTACAGAATTGTATGTGACACATATCACTTTGAAACTCTTAAGTTAATTTTTCCTGTCGTGCAACAATATATTTATGATTGCCTATCTTATATTTAAGCATATACAACATCGTAACTTTAGGAATCCTTAGTTTATGCACATACATTTGTGTTACAATGATAATCCCAATTTTTCCAAAAATGTGACATACAACAGTATAACTCTGAGGTAACGATTTGGATGTTTCACCGTTTTTGTTTTGCATTTTCGTCAACGATCAAAAAAATATTTATTTCTTCCATTTGATCGCTCAACAAATAACTACTACCTCGTACCCTGTATGCTTTTTTTGTGTGTATTTAACGCGATTACTCCATCAATGTAGACCGATTATAAAATGTCTTCTTTTTTTTTTAAAGTGCACTTTAGCGAAGGTCCCATTAAAAAATCAAGTCAGGATCGCAAGAGAGAAAGGTACTAGGCCTATTGTTTTCTTTCTGTCGTACGTTGTTCGTTCGGCAAAGCTGCCTCTAGTCTGGTACATGCTCAAACATCAGGGGTGCATTCAGAATTGACAACCTTTTTGGTAAAATTTACCCTTTTTACCGAACTGACACAGTTAAAAGACAGAGATGTGTAATTTGATTGATTTACATGAGGGAGGGGGGGTCATGGTTAGTTGTGCTTAGTTAAATCTTTTAGTTTAAATTTGTTTTATTAAGAAATAAAAAAGATTTAACTAAGCACAACTAACCATGACCCCCAATGTGCCAGTTTTTGCATTACCGTCTGTAACGTTTTAAACCAATCAAATTACACGTCCCTGTGCTTTTTACGGTGGTCTCTAAAAGAGGTGCTGGTAGTGTTTTTTAGTGTATATTTACCGATTTAATAGCAATAATAATAAATCAAAAAGCAAAAAATAAGCTAAAAAGCAAAAAATAAATACCTTTTAAAAGAAATTGAACGGAACCTAAAAAAGTAAAAAGTAAATAAACTTACTAAAAAGTTAAAAATAATAAATAACAAAAAAAAAAATTAAGTCGGGTATACTTAAAGTATGTCAAAAAATCATTTTTTTTATTATTGTTTTTTTTTTAATTTATTATTTTTAACGTTTTGTGAGTACATTTTTTTCTTGAAGTGGGTATACTTTTTTTTGGTTTTTATTAAGCATAAAAAAACTAGCTACATCCGTTAATTTTTTCAAAAAAATAACACGATTATAACCATATTTTTAACTTATTTGTAGCTTCCTTACACGGCTCTGATAAACGACCCAAGAATACTACTTCTCGAAAAAATGTAGTATCTCTCTTTTCGTATTTTACAAGAAAGTCCCTTTTGGGCAAAATGTAAATATCGACATAAATTTATTCGTAGATATAGTCATATTTGAAATGTTCTGGTTTCTCTTTTCCGATTGTTCGTCAGACTTTATCTGGCTCAAAGGTCGAATAGACGTGTAAATAAAATATATCAGTATATTAATAAAATTTAAGACAGAACAATAAAACGAAAGAAAAAAGAAAAAAATTTTACCACCGGTTTTATGTGGTTTACAATATTGAAAACTAAACTAAATATGGTAAACATGTTAAAACCGGCCGCAGCTCTGATTTTGACCAAAAAGAATTTTTAGTCGGAAACGGTTTCGTTTTTTCATCATCAAAGTTGGTATTTAACGTAACCTTATCTTTACTATATAGCCCCTTTTTTACACATTGATTTTAAGTTAACGTGGTACACAATATTTGATTTTCACCTTTCGAAACCCTATATTTTCCACGTATTTTACACTTTTTTTGAATTAAATTGCCCAGGTTCACTTTTATTCGTTTTCAATTGTGGTGAATGCGCCGGAAAATTTATATATAGCCTGCTGCGTTTTAAAGGGACCTTGCCAATTTATTTAATGAAAGGTGTAAAATACATAGGAAACACGGGGTTTTAAAAGGTGAAAATCAAATATTGTGGGCTACTGTAGCTTTAAATCACGCAGTGTGCAAAAAAATACAGAGTGTTTTCTATTTACGGCAAAAAAAATCAAGGCATAATTTTTGTGCTAATTCTATAAAAATAAGTTTATACTTGTTAAGCAGGTATTAGGATATCGGCCAGTAAAACAACGAAAAAGGATGTATGTGACTAATCTAATCAGAAATGTTTACATGCAGGTATTCAAGTTAGATTGTCTCTTTTCCTCACATTGCCTATGTGGTTTGTTATTTAGCTAAATAATAGTATTTTTAAGAGAATGCCAATGTTAAATCTATGCACATAGTAGTATTTAACATTTTTTAGAAAATTGTATGTAAGTAGTACCTCCTTTTGTAGAAATAATACGAAAACAATATAAATCCCAATTTCTGAGTCATCCAAATTTATTATTTCTATTATTTTTAGTAATTTCTATTAAATTTATTGAGAAACTGTTAAATTTAAAATTTTGTGACACATGAACTAAAAGAAATACTGGCCAAATAAAAGGTAACTAGACCTTAGGTTCAATTGATGTCACATTTGCTGTTACATTGCATAAATTTATATTCAAATAGCTTGTAACAGGCATTAAAACCAAACACTTATTTAAATTGTGCAAAAAGAGTTAAACTGTTAAAAAAGTTACTTTTTTAACACTTTGGGCAGTGTAGCAAAAAGTAGTACTTTACCTTCATGTTGACGATTGAAAAAAATAATAAAACGGCCGTGAAAAAATAAATTTGTGCAGTTTAAAATACAAAAAATAATTAAATGTATTAATAAAACAGGTATTCTGGCATTCGGAGATGTATTAAAATGAATTAGAGGTAATTAAAATACTTTATCTAAATAAAATAATTAAATATGTACCTACCACATAACAACAAATAAAATAATGGATTTAACAAAATATTAGTAACACACCTATGCTTATAAAAACACAAAAAAATAAACACAAAAATTTGGATGTTAAAAATTCTATGTAAATATATTTAAAAGCAATTTTAAATAATAATAATACTAATAACAATGAGTATATAATTAATATATAACTTTTATATGAAACTGTGGTACAATTTATTAAGAATCACGTTTTTATACAGTGTGGTCCATTAAGTGTGTGACAAACGGCAAACGTTTTTATTTGCAATTTGTCAGAAAATTTTATTTTTTTATAAAACTTTCTGCATGGTCCGAAACTGTAATAGCAATTACAACATTTATTAAAAGTTAAAGAATAAACAGAGTAGATCATAAAAACTAAAAACTGCTTAGCAGTAAAGTATACTTATTTTTAAAAAGACAAACAAAAATTAAATAGAAAAGGTACCTATGCCAAAATACCAAGGAATGGCCTTCTATGTAGATTTTTATTTTTTAAATTGGATTTACCCTCTATAATACATTTTTTTATTATTCTAAATCATTATTTCTTTAAGCAATTATAGAACTTTTAATAAAACCAACTACCTACTTAAAGCTAATACAGTTTGTGACCAGAATAAAATTTTCTGTAAAAATGGAAGTAAATAAGTTTTCCATATGTTGCACACCTAATGGGCCACACTATAAATTATAATTAATTTATTAATAAATAGTAAGTAAATATTTTAAACCCAGTTAGTGAGCAACCATAACCACCGACTTATTGCCTAATAAAAATTTATTGTTAGGTTTAAAGCTTGGGAAAACATATTGACATTTTCAATGTTATATTGTTATTTATAACCTATCCATTAATAACAAAGTCTGGCCAACTCCTTGTGTCCAATTAACTTACTTTTTATTTAAGTAATTTTACAACTCAGCATGTGCCTCCTAAAAAGCTTTATACTTATTTTGACACTAATTGGAACCGTAGAAAATACGATAAATAAAATCATGAATTGAATAGGTAAATATCAGACAAAACTGCAAATTCTCAAAAAAATTTAAGAAAAAAAAACGAAATAAACTTCACATCATTATTTAAATCACTGACCAGTGTAAAATTTTGTTTTGCTGAGTTATTGAAATCCTTAAATTAAGAAACACATTTAAATAATGTTAAAATTTATTTATAATTTTGGTAATTACCATAATTTTAATTATGATTGTTTTTATCACACCGCTTTTATGCAATTTCCTTATTATTTGCTGACATTTTTTCTAAAATTCAGTGTTTCTTAACATATCTGCAATGATATGATATAAAAAAAGAAAAAAAGTGTTTTACCTAACAATAACATAATTAAAAAAAAATAAAAAATTAGATTAAATCTCCTATTTGACAAAAAAAAACAATACATTTAAACGGCAAAGCTTTTAAGAAAAGATATAATAAATAGCTCATAATTCTTTTTTATTGAGATTTTTAATTGTCATTTTTTTTTAACAAAGACTAAAAATAAACAAATACTATAAAATATATAAGTAGAACTTTTTACACACCTTCATTAAAGATAGGTAGGTAAATCCTTGACTGAACATAGCACAGCTTTAGGTAAGTATGAAGCTCATTAAAATAATCCAAAAAGGAGTCACACATTCATTTGCACTGTTTTTTTCTTCAACTATACATATATTTCTAGTTATTCAATTGAAATCACTTAAATCACAAAACAAATCATCCTCTTTCCGAATCGCGATATTTTAAACGTCGCGCGAAAGCTCGGACGAAGTACGGACCGCAAAAGCTCTATCGTTACCGAACGACAGCCAAAGCCAGACTTGATTCAGACTGGAGTCAGACAGCTGCATGCCCGAATGCTTGCTCCCACTACAGAGTCGCGGCCAATGAAATACTGAACGACTTTAGGGGGATAATAATGTCATTATTTTCCATTTTACAGTTGGCCATAATGTTTACGGCAGGTAAGCAACAAGATTGACCAGGTATTCGAGTATGTTGTGGTTGGATTATAACGTGTTAAAAAGATTTTTGAAGCCGGAAACAGCTTTTACTTTTATCTTGTGATATAATATAAAGTCGGAGATAGGAGGATTAAATATCTAAAGAAAAAGTGCTAGAGATTATAAAAATTAATTTCATGAATAATGAACGACTGCCAAGTTATGGTTTATCAAATAATGGACAATGAGGGGCTAATAATTTAATTATTTTTTATTTTCAGTGAGCGACTGCCAAGTTATGGCCTATCAAATATTGGACAATGAGGGGCTAATAATTTCATTATTTTTTATTTTCAGTGAGCCTCACCAGAACTAACCAGGTATTCAAGTATGTTGTGGTTGGATTATAACGTGTTAAAAAAATATATCCGGAAACAGCTTTTACTTTTATCTTGTGATATATTGTAAAATCCGAGATAGGAGGATTACATTCCTAAAGAAAAGGTTTCAGAGTTATAAAAATCCATTTAATACATTATTAAACGACTACGAAGTTATTGCCAATGAAATAATAATAATGGCGTTAGGAGGGCTAATAATTTCATTATTTTTCATTTTGCAGTTAGCCAGATAAGCAGCAAAATTAACCAGGTATTCGAGTGTGTTGAATTTGGATTATAACATATTAAAAAGTTTTTCTGAAACCAGAAACATCCTTTACTTTTATCTTGTGATATAATATTAAGTACGGGGAAATGAGGATTACATTGATAAAGAAAATGTGCTACAGATTATAAAAATTAATTCAATAAATTATTAAGCGACTCCCAAGAGTCCCAAGTTATGATCTATCGATTCATGGGTGACTTTAGGGCGGCTAATAATGTCATTATTTATTATTTTACAGTTGGCTATAATGTTTACTGTAGGTAAGCAGCAAGACTGACCAGGTGTTCGAGTATGTTGTGGTTAAATTATAACGTATTTTATAGTTTATTTGTTTTCTGGGAGCCTAAATTATAATATAATAATGTTTGGCTTTTCTCCAGAATAGAGATATTTAATAAACATTTTAAGAAAAATTAACTTTTATATACCATGAAAAACTATTCTGCCCTTATAATAATATAATAAAAGTTAAGATAACTTTAGAAGAAATAATGATTTATATATAAAATATTTAATTAATTTATATAATTTAAAGTTATCTTAACTTTTATTATTAGGGCGGAATAGTTTTTATGGTATATAAAAAGTTCAATTTTCTTAAAATGTCTATTAAATATCTTTATTCTGGAGAAAATCCAAATATTATTTTGCTTAAATTTAAGCTCCCAGAAAACAAATAAACTATAAAATACGTATAAAATATATAAATTAACCACAACATACTAAACCTTTGTTTAGGGCTTGCAACCTTCTCAGTATAGTAAGCAAATTTTTGATATAATCCAAATTAAAATTATTATTTTATATTTAATATTTTATTAATTTATATATTTTAATTATTTTAATTTGGATTATATAAAAAATTTACTTATCATCATATTCATTTCATTTCATTATAGTTAGACATAATGTTTATGGCTAGAATCACCCATACATTACCAAAATTTCAGATTTTTTAAGATGCAGCTTTAAAATTTATGCACGTTTTTCTAATAAAAACGCGCTTTATTGATAATAGGAAATGCTTCACAAATATTTACAAAAATAAATTAAATTATGATCATTTTCCAAAACCTGCCATAACTCCGATTTTGACGAATTTTGCTATACGGTAATTTTTTGGAGCGCTGATCATGAATCTAAAAGAACTTTTTGGCGAAAATGTTTTTTCCTGAGATAACCATTATCAAATTTAAAATTTTAACTAATTTTTGCATACAATTCTAGATTTAAAGCTAAAGTGGCGTACAACATTTGATTTTCACTTTTTAAAACCCCGTTTTTCCAAATATTTTACAACTTTTAATAATTAAATTGCGAAAGTTCACTTTAAAAATGCTGCAACCATGTATGCACGGTGACGTTAAAGCCTGCTTCGACTGAAAATAAAACTTTTACATAAAAGTATTAAATTTATATATATTTTTGAGATGTCTAAAATATTAAAAACCGATTAAAACGGGTATTGGCATTTGAATGACAAATTTCTCAAACTTATTTCAATGCCGTATTTTCTCTGTCACTGTTAGTTTAAACGGGATTAACAGAGAACAACAAGGTATGACGAAACATTCAAAATCTCCAGCATGAAGTTTAGAAGGATAATATTTCTCAAATAAGGAGTATAAAAATCAAGTCAATACATTATTGGATGACTACCAAGGTATGGACAATAAAATAAATAAACAAAGTTAAAGGGGATAATAAATATTGTCATAATTTTTAATTTTACAGTAGTCATATTGTTTACGGCAGGTGAGCAACAAGATTGTCCAGATGTCCAGGTACTCCAGTATGTTTTGATTGGATTATACTTACCTTGCAATACACTCGTTTGACACCGAAAATTCCTTTACTTGTCAATATACGGGGATTAAATTTACAGAAAGAGTTATTGTACCAACCGTCAAAATGTTGAAGAATAATGCCTTGTTTTGCAACTAAAGACCCAAATCTCCTTAAGTGTAGAGAAACAATTTATACAAGAATAATTGCAAAGAAAACCATTCACACTTGACAATTTTTAATGTAGAACTTTTTGTGAATTATTTATAGTTAATCAAAAATGTGCGTAATTAACTTTTATACACAAGAAAGAATATGTAATGAAAAAGAATTAATAAATATTTAAATTAATCAATTATTGCTGATTATTTGTTAAATAAAATCTATTAATTAACATATTATCTGACATGACAAAGTGTCCCTTTACGCTTTATTTATTTTATGAAGTGCAATGGAATTGTAAGAAGGAAGCGGTTACTATCATTTTAACATACAAGGTACACTCACACAGGGTACATCAAGAAAATTACAACCTTTTTTACTTATTCAAATTGGTCTAAAAAGGCATTTACAAGTCATTACCTATTTTGTACCTAAATTTTATTAGTTTAAATTTATTTAAAATAAATGAAAAGAAAAGACGCTTAGCACAGCATTTTAACATCGAGGTCATCATTATATAATTTTTTGATATTTTTACTTGCTATTATAAGAGGTAATAAAAGCAAGTAAGCTTTTTGTAACGTATTACTAGAGTACACTAGTAACACAAAATATCATATGTTTAGAATTAGGATATAATAAATAAAAGCTCGCAAGTTTTGACTAATTTTTAATTTTTTGATCCTATGGCTTTTACGACCGATAATCGTTATCATAAAAATAAGATACTTCGCATTTGGTACACTACATAAAGTGTTTAAAAAATTACTTTTTTAACCGTTAAAAGTGGCTTTTTATTCTTAAATTATTGTTTGCTCCAATGCTTACTAGATAGAAGCTATTTTAATATGAATTCATGAAATGTAACAGTTAATGCGACGTCAAACAAATTAAAATATTATTTATAGTCTATCTAAAAATAATAGTACCGCTTCAGTCCTGGTCCCAGGTATAGCGATCTGACCCTGTACAGCCCTATTGACCCCTATAAACTGGCCGGTCGCCTAAAACAAAATAAAAAAACTCTCCTAAAAACAAAAAATATAATTAAAAAACCACGTTTCGGTAGCAAGTCTGCCATTTGAAAACAATCATAGAATAAATTGGAATGCTTCAAATATTAAAATATTTGAAGCAAAGCAACTACGCAAAATCAAAGAAAGCGCCTATATATTGTTAGGTAAAGATAACTGTGTAGCATCAATTTTAGTTGATTAAAATAACACCTTATTAACTCCTCACCTTTTATGTATTACAAATAATAAATACACCAGTAATTTATATCACTCATGACACAAATGTGAAACTATTTTCACAATTTGCAAAACTTAAAGTCTTAAAAATTTCAATTATTTTTAAGATTAATATGAGTACATTTTTTCATTTTTTTTTGGTAAGAACGAATTAAGTAAGTAATAACCTTTTTTGGTCACTTTTTGACACCCTAGCACTCATACAAAAACATGAAATTTCGCCGCGCCTGCCTGTGTGCCGGTGCTAAAATAATAATTATTAAAATAATGATAATAGTTTACCCTGAAGTTACATACATTTTATCCTAAACATAGAAAGCGGGTAGAGTTAGTGCTAATTAAGCTGTTAATTATAATCAAAATTTATTTTACATTTAAATTTTAATAACAATATACAACTATAATTAAAGGAAATTCAAATGCTAATTAAAATTATAACGTAACAAAATTAATATTGAAAATGTAATAATATACAGAGAAATAGGTTTAGAATTTAATTTCAATTAATTCAAATTGCTATCCCTAGAGCCGCTTAAGCCTTTGTTAAAATAATTTTATGATTTTATTAACAAACCAAGAAATATGGTATGGTGTCAAAACAAGTTGTATTTGTTGCGATACAATTATATTCATTAGTAAAAAATATTTTTTTATTCTTATTAGAGAGCGTCCATAAATTACGTGAGGCGTTATTTTCCATTTTTGGACCCGTCTCGTCTCCCCTCTACTCAGCCCCTAATCCCACGTGAAATTTATAAGAATGTAAAAAGGCACAAAAATAGGGCCCTGTACCCAAAAAGTGACACTGCATCACAGGATGCATTTTCCTGAGAGGGCCTGCCCAAATCTCGTTAACTTTTTCCAGTTTCTAGGGGCAGCGAAATTACGTAATATATGCACAGATCCCCCTCCTTTCACGGTGAGATTAGGTGAGATTCAAGTCGACCCCCTCCCCCCAAATACCTCACGTAATTTATGGACGCTCATTTA